>SNQJ01S0034284.1:170294-184066 GCA_010110895.2 Picea sitchensis | reverse complement strand
AGGGGAAGGAGCATTGGACAATAGTAAAGAGGGTCTTCATGTATCTTCGTGGCACTACTAGTTATGGATTGTGCTACCAAGGAAGACCAGGATTGGACATAGTGGTGGACATACATGTCTTTGTTCATGCACAATGGGCTGGAGATCTGGATCACAAAAGATCTACAAGTGGTTATGTGTTTAACCTATTTAGAGGAGAAATCAGTTGGATGAGAAAAAGGCAAGATGTAGTGGCACTCTCAACTACAGAAGCTAAATACATGGCAGCCACTCATGGAAGCAAGGAAGCAGTATGGTTACAAAGATTGTGTTCAGGTATCGGGTTGGTACAACAAGCAGTGAGATTAGATTGTGACAATTAGAGTGCAATCTTCTTGGAAAAGAACCCAACTTACCATTCGAAGACAAAGCATATTGATGTACAATATCACTTTGTGAGAGACATGGTTGAGGAAAAGAAGGTGATGCTGGAAAAGGTTGACACTTTGAAGAATGTTGTAGATTCATTGACAAAGTCTGTGAGCATAGAAAAGTTCTCCTGGTGTAGAGTAACAATGGGTATTGCTGCCCTGGATTGCTGACTATATAATCCCTTGGACCCCTGGATGAAAATAAAACAACAAGTGGGAGAATGTTGGGTATGTGTTATATTCTTTGTATGTGTGTGTGTGGGCGCGTCAGATATGACAACTGCATCTAACGATCCTGGATTTTGCTATTTTTAGCGGTTTTGTAAATTAATCCCAGATTAAGGGATTAGGGTTTTGGTATCTACGAAATACCTAAAAACATTGTATATATATTGTATAGTGAATGGTGAAATTCGATATAATGAATATAAGAAAGGTTTTCCCGGTTGAGGGTTTCACGTATAAATCTCTGTGTACTATGTGAATGAGTCATTGATTAAATTTTGTTTTTCTTAAGAATCTATATGAATTGCTTTACTTCACAGGTTTAAAAATTACATTGCTGGAGAATGTACTCTGTGTTTTAATGCAATTGCTGGCGAATGCACTCCGTGTTTTAATTTAGTTGATGGCGAATGCACTTGGTGTTTTAAATAATAGTTGATGGAGAATGGCGAATGTACTATGTGTTTCCATTGAATATTGATGGTGATTTTACCCAGCAAAATTACCCTTTATTTATACCATCTTAGTCAATAAATTTAACCATTATTACACCTAGACTTACAACGATTTAATACCTTCAAGTGTGACTGCGATTATTGTATATATGCGTTGGCTTCATTTTTGTCTTTGGCAACATTTTCTTTACTATCATTGAATGCAATATCTTAGGTATACTCAGTGAATTCGAAAGGGTAGAGTTTAGCAAATTCCATTATTAAGACTCGGCGTTTTGAATGATACGCATAACAACGAAATGCTTGGCAGACGACAACATTTCTGCTCACGATTTTGACACCTCTCCCCATTTCTGCTCTGCGATTTTAAATGGATTAAGCACAATTTTTAACCCATGCTTGCATTGGTAGTAAGCACCATTCGGCTCCACGATTTTGGTATCCTGTCCAGTATTATCCTTGCGATTTTACTTTACGTCTTTGCATTATGATGTGCTTAAATCCGCGTTATCACAGCCTTACCTCTGTCGTATCTTTATGTGAATCTGCCTTGTTATTTATACCCAGGGAAAACCTTTATTTTAATAGCTTTAGACAACAATTTTACACTGTTGACAACGATCTTGTTGGTTATACGGTTTATGATGGTTTTCCTTACATTGTTAATTTTATTACTTATTCATAAATTATATAATTAAACTCTGATAAACCACATCGAGGATAGCCTCCCTATCATTGAACGATCCTTCTATTCCAACCTTAATGTATTAATGTTATGATGGGTTGCAATTCCATCCACCGATAATAAAATGGTTTTAAACCCTGATATCGATTATATTTATATCCCTCTGCGTTTTTCATAATTACACCGGAATTTCCATAACCTTGAGGCAACATTTTAACCACTTTATGAATGCGCCTTCTTATGGAATACTCAATGCAATTTTTTTATCTTGAGGTGGCATTGAATTCGCCTCTACGCCTTCACATCTTTTTCCAGCCTGAACATTATATGCTATGCGAAGTTCAGTTACCTTGGATGCAATTTTTTTCTTATAATAAGGGACAACAACTAAACCTCACGAGGTCATATTTAATGGCTAAATCTCCTGGTGATTTTATGAAGGTTCAACGATCCTTTTATGCCTGCATTTTCTCCTTGATGCACAATGAACTCATAGTTCTCTACGCACAACGACTGGGTAGCTTTAATTCCAGTGACTGTAATATTTCTGACAACGACTTGTATGCATTGATTAGCAAATTTTATAATCATAAAATGAGAGGACATTTCAGAACATAAATGATTGGTGGACATCGTTTGATCATTATCTTTAATGGACAATGATATTCATTTATCAACAATGATGGTAGACTGGTTTAATTGCCTTATTATTATCTATCTGCATGTTGATTAATTGTTCATATGAATGCCTGTGTTTATGACAACTTTTATTTTCATCATCTTAAACTTACACAACGATACCTTTAACCTTTATCCTTTTGAAAAAATTTATTCGTTATTTATTGACCATTATCTTTATTGCTAAATTTAGTGGTTGACCTTTAGATATGGTTGTGCTATATCTATTTTAACCTTTCTCAATGATATTATTATTTGTATATCGTTATGTTAACCATTATCTTTATAGTTTAAAATAATTGTAAAATAGTGGTGTTAACCATTATCTGGTATTAACCTTTATCAACGATATTGCCATTATCCTTTATTGCAAGTTTTTCTTTTAAAAAGATGGGTACCTTAACAATTTTATTTAAGGTGTGCGATTGATTTGTTCTGCAAGGAATTTGGTGTTGCTTGAATGTCCAAGTCGTCTTGCTGACGTGTCGTTGGGTGCTAGGGTTAGTAGTTAGGTGTTGAGATAGTGCTTGATCTCCTAGCACGTTGTTTTTAGTGGGTATTGAGGGTCCAGTTTTGTTGTTGCACCATGATTGTTGTTGCGCCTGTCACCTGGCGACGCCATGATTCTTGATGAGGGGATCATTGCATGCCCTAATGGATAGAGGTGAAGGATAACTTGGCCGAAGTCTGTACTACCCGTTGTGGGCATTTGTTCATTCTAGTTGTTTTTTGTGCTTGGGGTGGGACACCTTCATGTGTTGGGTTTGCATGCCATCTAGTTTCTAATTAACTGGCCATCGAGGACATTGTGTCAGGATGGGGATGTTGTCCCTAGCTTGTAGGTGTGGTCATGTTGTGTCGGGGGGGTAGTCGTCTCTCCTTGATGTTTTACACATGTTTCTCCCAGGTGCTCTTGTGCCAGTTCGTGGAGTCATATTTGTCTGTTGCCTGTTCTACGGGCGTGGTGCTCACCGTCAGATGTGTTGTTTATCCATAATCGTTGTTGTCATCTTGTTAAGTGCAAAAATGTTTTTTCACTTTCCGCTTTTCTTGTAGTCATAACGAAGGGGCCGTTACAAACTATATGCAACTATGCAACTATATGCAACTTTATGAAACTTATGCAACTATATAGAAACTATATGCAACTTTATGCAACTTATGCAACTATATGAAACTATATAGAAACTATATGCAACTATGCAACTATATGCAAACATGCAACTTATCCAACTATGCAACTATATGCAACTTATGCAACTATATTGCAACTGTATGCAACTATATTGCAACAATGCAACTATATGAAACTTATGCAACTATGAAACTATATTGCAAGAATGCAACTTATGAAACTATGGAACAATGCAACTTATGCAACTATGCAACTATATGCAACTATATGAAACTTATGCAACTATATGCAACTTATGCAACTATATTGCAACAATGCAACTTATGAAACTATGCAACTATATGAAACTTATGCAACTATGCAACTATATTGCAACAATGCAACTTATGAAACTATGCAACAATGCAACAATGCAACTATATGCAACTTATGCAACTATATGCAACTATATGACAATTTCATATGCAACTATATGCAAATATGCAACGATATGCAACTATGCAACTATATGCAACTTTATGAAACTATATGCAACTTCATGCAACTTTATGCAACAATGCAACTTATGCAACTATATTGCAACTATATGCAACTATATGCAACTGTGTTGGTACCACAAATGTATATTGGCACTATAACTTATCTTCTTGTTTTAACGAGCGTACGTACCACCAAATAGGTATCTGTCGGATCTATCTTCCTCGAGTGATGATCAATATATACTAAGAGAGGTTGAAAGTGAGATGTGTTGTACTAGAGCTACCGGTTCTAGATCAACTAGATCTGAAAAGGTAAGGAAAATATTTCGTATATGCATGCAATGTTTTATTGCCAACAGAGGGTCATGTAATTATGATGCTGAGAGCATAGGTGACATTGAGTTTCCCTTGAGGTATAAACATCTAGTGCAATGATGGGCACCTAAGGAGCTAGCTGAAGTGGACACATATTTCTTCATCAGTAGGAGGATGTATCGCATTGCTCCTTCGTCCTTACATGGATTGGAGTTATTTTCCATGGATGGCATAAAGGTTGGATATGGCACTGTAACTGAATTGATTGAGTATTTCAGACCATTATACACATACAATCATTGGTTGATGTTGGTTCGATATACTCTAAGTATGTGGAGATACAGAGTTGCCGCAAATTATATACAACTAGTAGATAATAATCAAAATAAATGGGAAACTATGTATATTGATGGAAGGCCAAAAGCTACTGGAAACATTGCGGGCTTTATAAATAGTACATGACTAGTGGCTACAACTAAGAAACAAAATTCCATATTTGAGGGATGCGGAGGAAATAGTATATTTGTATGTGCAACAAAAAAAATAGCTCTAGGTGAAGAGTTGTTGATCGATTACAGCTTAAATCGAATAGATGGAGGGGGTGCGACTATGGGGGTATATATTTTACATACCATTCAACTCAACCTTTGATCAATCATTGTTAAAATTTATCACTGCAATATTTCAATTTTTTACTGCAATATTTCATTTTTTTAATGTTACAATTACTTTCATAACTCTTGTTGATTAATTTATTATGTCAACATCTATCCAGGGTGACTGTGAGATATCATAGGCTACATCTCTCTAGGGTGACCGTGGAAAGGTACCCATTGTGCCTCAGTAGGTAAATGTTAAATACAATAACAACTTATGACTACAACAACTAAATTTCAGAAATTTCATTATTTGTTTTTCTGGTATCACTGCAATATTTCATTTTTTTAATGTTACAAGTGAATTTCATAACTTTTGTTGATTGATTTATTGTGTCAACTTCTGTCCAGGGTGACTGTGGCAGAAAATCACCTGCTACATATGTCCAGGGTGACCGTGGAAAGGCACCCATTGTGCCTCAACAGGTAAATGTTAAATACAGTAACAACTTATGACTATAACAACTAAATTTCTGAAATTTCATTATTTTTTTTTTTGATATTACTACAATATTTCATTGTTTTAATGTTACAGGTGAATTTCATAAATTTTGTTGATTGATTTATTGTGTCAACATCTGTCCAGGGTGATTGTGGCATAAAATCACCCGCTAAATCTTTCCAGGGTGACCGTGGAAAGGCACCTGCTGTGCCTCACCAGGTAAATGTTAAATACAGTAACAACTTATGACTACAACAACCAAATTTCTGAAATTTCATTATTTTGTTTTTCTGATATTACTCCAATATTTCATTTTTTAAATGTTACAGTTGAATTTCATAACTTTTTTTGATTGATTTATTGTTTCAACTTCTGTCCAGGGTGACCGTGTCTGAAAATCACCTGCTACATCTATCCAGGGTGACTTTGGAAAGGCACCTGCTGTGCCTCAATAGGTAAATGTTAAATATAGTAATAACTTATGACCACAATAACTAAATTTCACAAATTTTAAAGTTCATCTCATTAATTTAATTCATCAATGTATTGTGGCATGGTCAACGTGGGAAGGCTCCCACTAAGGATATTGACGAGGAGGAAATATTTTATTCCAACCTTACCTCTGCCATATCTTTATGTGACTCTGCCTTGTTATTTATACCCAGGGACAACCTTTATTTTAATAGCTTTAGACATCTATTTTACACTATTGAAAATGATCTTGTTGGTTATATGGTTTATGATGGTTTTCCTTACACTGTTAATTTTATTACTTATTCATAAATTATGGAATTAAACTCTGATAAACCGCATTGAGGATAACTTCCCTGACATTGAACGATCCAACTATTCCAACCTTAATGTATTAATGTTATGATGTGTTGCAATTCCATCCACCAATAATAAAACGGTTTTAAACCCTGGTATCAATTATATTTATATCCCTCTACGTTTTTCATAATTACACTAGAATTTCTGTAACCTTGAGGCAACATTTTAACCACTGTATGAATGCACCTTCTTATGGAATAATCAAGGATTTTTTTTTATCTTGAGGTGGCAGCGAATTCGCCTCTACGCCTTCACATATTTTTCCAGCCTAAACATTATATGCTATGCGAAGTTCAGTTACCGTGGATGCAACATTTTTTTTATAATAAGGGACAACAACAAAACTGATTGAGGTCATATTTGACGGCTAAATGTCCTGGCGATTTTATGAAGGTTCAACGATCCTTCTATGCCCGCGTTTTCTCCTTGATGCACAACGAACTCATAGTGCTCTACGCACAACGATTGGGTAGATTTCATTTCAGTGACTGCAATATTTCTGACAACGACTTGTATGCATTGATTAGCAAATTTTATAATCATAGAATGAGAGGACATTTCAGAACATAAATGATTGGTGGACATCGTTTGATCGTTATCTTTAATGGACAATGATATTCATTTATCAACAGTGATGGTAAACCACTTTAATTGACTTATTATTATCTGTCTGCATGTTTATTAATTGTTCATATGAACGCCTGTGTTTATGAAAACTTTTATTTTCATCATTTTTAAACTTACACAACGATACATTTAACCTTTATCCTTTTGCAAATTTTTATTGGTTATTTATTGACCATTATCTTTATTGCTAAATTTAGTGGTTGACCTTTAGATATGGTTGTGCAATATTTGTTTCAACCTTTCTCAACGATATTATTATTTGTATATCGGTATTTTAACCATTATCTTTATAGTTTAAAATAATTGTAAAATAGTGGTGTTAACCATTATCTGGTATTAACCTTTATCAACGATATTGCCATTATCCTTTATTGCAAGTTTTTCTTTTAAAAATAAGGGTACCTTAATAATTTTATTTAAGGTGTGAGATTGATTTGTTGTGCAAGGAATTTGGTGTTGCTTGAATGTCCAAGTTGACTTGCTGACGTGTCGTTGGGTTCTAGGGTTAGTAATCAGGTGTTTAGATAGTGCTTGATCTCGTAGAGCATTGTTTTTATTGGGTATTGAGGGTCCAAATTTGTTGTTGCGCCATGATTGTTTTCGGCCTATCACCTGGCGACAATATGATTCTTGATGAGGGGATCATTGTGTGCCCTAATGGATAGACACGAAGGATAACTTGGCCGAAGTCTGTACTATCTGTTGTGGGCGTTTGTTCATTCTAGTTGTTGTTCGTGTTTGGGGTGGGACACCTTCATGCATTGGGTTTGCATACCATCAAGGTTCTAATTAATTGGCCATCGAGGCCATTGCATTGGGATGGGGATGTTGTCTCTATCTTGTAGGCATGGTCATGTTGTGTTGGGTGGGTAGTTGTCTCTCCTTGTTGTTTTACGCATGTTTCACCCAGTTTCTCTTGTGGTAGTGTGTGGAGTCATAGTTGTCTGTTTCCTATTCTGCGGGCATGGTGCTCGCCATCATATGTGTTGTTTATCTATAATCATTGTTGTCGTCTTGTTAAGTGAATTTTTTTTTTTGCACTTTCCACTTCCCTTGTAGTCATAACGAAGGGGCCATTACATGTGGTATTAGAGGGGGTACAACCCTGCGACTGTGGATCACCAGGATTTCCACTACAGTAAGCCTTTGAGTTTTAACCTAGTGCTAATTAAAACCTTAACGTATTTAGGCGGTGATATCGATTAGAGGATGCCACAGAGGTTCATGACGTGGTGCTGTGGAAGGAGGTGCGACGCCTCCAGAAGTGCCTGCACTCTCGAAGTCTAACCCCATGGGGGAGGAACAAGCCCTTGGGCTGGATTCAATTATTGTAAGGCATGATGATCGTCTGACCAGGGTCCTTCCATAGATGGTCAGAGGCCTTGACTCACCTTCTGTACTGAGATGAGGCCGGGGCACCTGTACCCCTGAGGGTCCAAAACGCACCCAGTCAGTACCGTTAGTTTTCACTGCGAACTCGAGAAGGTCAAATTTCCTGAGTTCTTTGGTGCCCAGACAATGCAACCATCGAGGCATGGTTGGAGAATAAGTCAAGGTGCTTCCACTTCATGACTATACCTCTAACATGAAGGTCTGTAGTGCAGTCTTTCAAATGAAGGGGAGCACTCTTCTATGGTGGAAGACGCTCCTGCCACTTTTAAACATGGTCGTCGAAGACATGTTATGGGAATTGTTCGAGGAACGGTTCCACGAGAGGTATCTTCTGAGGAATTCGTTGAGCATCAACTCAACGAGTTCAAATACCTTACGACAGGGTGGCCGTATGGTGCCCGAGTACGTGACCCGTTTTTGGAGCTGCTTCGGTATGCTCCACTTCGTTATCGAGAAATTTAAGGTCAACAAGTTTGTGTTGGCCTTAGTGTTAGAATTCAGCGTCTACTTTTGGTACCAAGATTACTGGACCGAAGAAAGTATGTTGGAATGTGGGGAGCCACATTTATAGCGTGACAGCCCAGTGAAGAGGACTAGAGCATCTGGATCAGTCGGACCCACTACCATGGGAGATTTGGTCAAGGCCCATCGGATTCATGCAGCGGTGAATAAATGCCAAGTAGAGCACCAGTCGACTGTGCTCGAGATGTCAGGTACTGTCATTGACCAAACACTTAGTATTTTGATTGATCCTGGTGCTACCGAGAGTTTCCATTTCTAGTACAACACTAAAAAGGATTAAGGTAAAGGAAGTCGAACAGGATGAGTTTAGCTTAGTAGAGATGGCTTCGGGAGAGAAACAGAGGGTTGGAGGAAAGGTTATGGGTTGTACCGTATCCTGGGTTGTACTGTATCCTGGGTCTATAACACCTTCCCGTGGTGAGAGAGTTTTTGAACATATTCTCGGAGGAGTTACCTGGGATGCCTCCAGAGAGGGAATTGGATTTTACCATAGACCTAAAACTGGGGACTGAACCGATAGCTAGAACGCCTTATCAGATGTCGACCCCGGAGTTACAGGGGTTGAGAATGAAACTGAAGGAGTTGCTGGACCTAGGACTTATATGCCCAAGTGTGTCACTGTGGGGCGCACCTTTTATTTTCATACGAAAGAAGGATGGTTCATGGAGACTTTTCATTGACTACCATCAATTAAACAAGGAAACAATCAAGGATCAGTATCTGTTGCGGAGGATTGATGATTCGTTTGATCAGATGAAGGGTGATACGGTGCTTTCAAAGATCGATTCACGATCAGGGTATCACCAATTACGAATCAAGGAGGATGACGTCCCTAAGACCACCTTTTATAAGTGGTTTGGATATTACGAGTTTACTATTTTACCATTTGGACTGACAACTGCCCTAGGGGTATTTATGAGTTTAATGAATGAGGTGTTCCACGAGTACTTAGACAAGTTCATCTGAGTATTCATTGATGATATTTTGATTTACTCTCGGACAATGGAGGAGAATGAAAAACACTTGCCCTTGGTACAGGTTCTGCAAGAGCACAAATTGTATGGGAAATTGTCCAAATGCTCATTTTACCAATCAAAGATTCACTACTTAGGGCATGTCATCTCTGGTGAAGTTATCGACGTGGATATAACAAAGGTCAAGGCTATTATGGAATGGCCTGTGCCGACGAATATCCCATAAGTGCATTGTTTCATGGGTTTAGAAAGATACTATCGATGGTTCGTCGAGGGATTTTTGAAGATAGCAAATCCGATCATAGAATTGCAGATGAAAAGAAAGAAGTTTGTTTGGACCGAGAATGTGCGGAATCATTTCAGAGGCTCAAAGAGCTGTTGACAACAACACCAATACTAAAGGTTCTTGACATGGATGTGGACTTATTGGTATGCAGTGATGCATCCCAGGAAGGCTTAGGCGTAGTCTTGATGCAAGATGGTGGGGTGATTGCTTACATTTCAAGGAAGTTGAGAAGGCATGAGGAGGACTATGCGACGCATGATTTGGATTTGTTAGTAGTTTTTAATGCCTTGAAGGTTTGGAGACACTACCTTGTTGGACAAAATTTTGAACTAAAGACGGACCACTCTAGACTACAACACATCTTTATGCAAAGTGAACTGAACACGTGACAATGACGTTCGTCGAAATTTCTTAGCGAGTACGATTTCGAGATTTCTTACGTAAAAGGAACAATGAAACCGAGTGGCGGATGCATTGAGTCAGATACCTTGCATCTTTTTGATGTTGCCTCTTCAGACGAATATATGTGAAAAGATTCTAACTTTACAGCGCCACGATGACTGGTACAAAGAGGTCATGAATTTTATCGGATAAAACAAAACGATGGTACCAAGATTTGAAGTATTTACGTTTGACGATGATGGACTAATGAGATTTAAAAATCAAATTTACGTACCACCAAATGACGAATTGAGGAGTTTGATCCTAAACGAGGCTCACAGAGCAGTGTACATGGCCCACCCAGGAGTCACGAAGATGAGGGAATACCTTGAACCCTTATTCTTCTGGAAGAGAATGAAGGTGGACATCGTCAACTATGTGGCCAAATGTCTAGAATGTCAGTAGGTAAAGGCTGGACATAGATATACAATAGGATTACTACAACCACACGCTATTCTAGAATCAAAATGGGAGGTTATTTCGATGGATTTCATTGTTGGATTGCCACTGATGGTGAGGAGACACGACTCAATTTTTGTGGTATTTGACACTCTAACGAATTGTGCTCATTTATTCCTGTGCGTACAATGCATCAGACACCTGCAATAGATAGATTTTTCATCAATGAGATTGTTAGGCTGCATGGCATACCTAAGAGGATTATATCCGATCAAGGATCAGTGTCTATTGGATGATTTCAGACTAGTTTCCAAGAGGCCTTGGGAACCCAACTTAAATTTAGTACTGCGTATCACTCAGAGACAGACGGGAAGATTGAATGAACCAACCCAATATTGGAAGACATGTTGCGCATGTACATGATGGACCAACAAAAGTGTTGGGAAGAATTATTTCCATAGGTATAATTCGCTTATAACAACAGTTACCAAAGCACCATTAAGATGGCGCCTTTTGAGCTCCCTTATGGGTGACCGTGTCGAACGACTTTGAGTTGGGATTGGCTTGAGGATAGGGTCCTGGTGGGACCGGAAGCAATCCAAGAGTTGGAAGATTAAATGAAAACTATAAGACAAAGGATCAAGGAAGTGCAGGATCGATAGAAGAGTTATGTCGATGCGCATTGTGTCGACCGTAGTTACGATGTGGCGATCGAGTATTTTTGCGGCTGAAACCACATAAGAATTCAATCAAGTTTGAAAAAGGGGATAAACTATCTCCTAGGTTCGTGGGATCCTACGATATTGTGGAAAAGAGAGGCTCGTGGCCTAATGACTAGCCTTGCATGATATTGAGGCATATGCACGATGTTTTTCACGTCTCTGTTTGAGACATTATGATGAGTGATCCTACACATGTTTGACTTAAGCACCTTGTGGGTGTCAGATGAGGGTGCACTCACGATTGAGCCGATCCGCATCCTAGATCATCACATTTGACAACTACAATGTCGAACAATAGATGAGGTCAAGGCCCAAAGGGACAACTATAGTCCGCACTCGGCGACGTCGGAGGACGCATATGATATGCGCCAACAGTTTCCATTTTTGTGTTGGCAAATGTTTAACAGATAACGTATGCTTGTCATTGATGGCAAGTACAACAGTGAAGATGGCAGGATCAGAATATGTATCGATGGAAAAATAGGAACAACGTAGGCTCAGGAGGAATTAGTGCAGAGTCAAAATTCTTCCAAGTAAGAAGGATGTGTAAACTTGGAGGAGAAGCGTCCCTGATCGTTGGATACCATCCAAAATTCCCGACAACATGAGGGCCGTCAGATATGAATAAAAAATAAGAAGAGCGCACGCTGAAGAGAAGGATAGATATCAGGCGTTAGATCTGAGCGAACTTGGAAACTCGTGAGTGGAAGAGCCAAGGATTTGGTGTTAAAGGTCGCGAGGCACGAGGTCGCGAAGCAGCGAAGTGGCGAGAAGATCAAGACCGTCCATCTGTGAAGGACGCATGGCAGAGATCGGAGAGATCTCGCGAACTCGGGGTTTCGCAGGATAAAGGCCCAAGTATTGGGTGTTCAAAGTCGCGAGGCGCGAGGTCGCGAAGCAGCGAAGTGGCGAGATATTTATAGCCGTCCATCTGAGGGGACAGGTGGCGAGAGATCGAGAGATCTCGCGAACTCGGGAGTTCGCAGGTTGAGAGTCCAAACATTGGGTACTCCAAGTCACGAGGTCGCGAGGTAGTGAGAGAAGGACAGCCGTCGGATCCGGATCACAGGAGGACCGTTGGATCTGCGCGGGGGATCACACGTGGCGAAAGATCGTCATCTCGCTGACTAGAGAGTTAAAGGAATAGCGAGATGCGAGATCGAGATTTAATCAAGGACCGTTGGATCAAGAGGACGCGTGGCGAAATATCAGAGCACCATAAAGCTCCATCTCTGATTCTCGCCTATCGCGACTTGGAGTGACGAGAAACTCCAACGAAGAAACAACGAGATGCGAGATCACGATAAGATCCTGACCGTCAATACACCAAAAGATGTGGACCGCTGATCTGAGCTCCATCTCGGAGTCTCGGCTATCGCGACTTGGAGTAACGAAAATCTCCAACGAAGGAACAACGAGATGCGAGATCACGATGAGATCAGGACCGTTGATTCACCAAGATCATGAACCGTCGATCAGGGTCGATGAAGATCAAGAGTTCGACTATCTTAGAGAAGACGAAGAGTCTTAAACTGCTAGAGAGACTGAGGAATCTCAGCATAACCTACAGTGATGCTGGACACGCGGGGCGAACCACCAGAGAAGCCGAAGAGTCACGATGATAATCAGACAGAGCACTCAAGAGGTGGAGCATAATGACGCAGAGTCTGCATGCAGAGGTATGGCGAACATTGCATGCACAAGGTGCACAGAAGCTATAAATACACGGTACAAAGAAGAGATTGGGTTGTTGTTGCGGTTGGAGGTTGTAGTGAGTGTTGTTGGGAAAGGTAATTCATGTGTGAAGAAGGAGGAGAGTGCAGCAGTTGAATAGCACAGAAGAGGAACTGTGCAGAGAATGGAGATGGCACACAGAGCATAAAAAGCAGAAGACCAGACAGCGCAAGGGATGTGAGCAGAAAGGCAATGAGGCAGACAGAGCAACGAAATGCAGAAGAACAGTGATAAGTCGGGTAAGCCATTGTTGAACATTATATCACTGTAATAAGTTTCAGAAGAAAAGATTTATATTTGAGGGTGGTTGGGAGGTGCTAGGGAGGACTGTTGTCCTCAGAGGTTCAAGTGGGTGCTTGAACAC
>SNQJ01S0034284.1:143464-170284 GCA_010110895.2 Picea sitchensis | reverse complement strand
AAAGATTGTAACCATTACTTATCATATAAAGAAAAAGAGGTTTTTACCCTGCATGGGTTTCCTCAGGAAATATCCGTCTCTGTGTTTCTCATATATGTGACTAATGCTGAATGTGCCATTGTTGATTTCCCTGCATTATTGTGATCATCATTTAGTGTCTCAGCAAAGAGTTTAAAAGAAGCATAATTGTTTAAGCACGGTAACAACTGATTCACCCCCCCCCACTCTCAGTTGTCCAACATTTTGTTGGATAGATAGACTTATGATACCGTGATACACGTTATTTTGGCACTTTTACTATGAAACTTTGGGACAAAGTTTAGACCAAGAGGGGGTGAATGAAACATCCCGCTCTTGCGCTCTCTGAGTGAACTTATTCTTTGAGGACACTTGCTTGTAAGTGATCCGTATTATTATACTATTGGTCATTGATTATGATTATGAGGCATTATGGATGTGATTATATGTTATTTTGTGGTATTGACTTAGGTAGGTGCTATTGACTCGGTTCTCCTAAGTGTGCAGGATTTTGGACCTCAAGGATGCAGAGGCATCAATGAAACCCTTGGACTCCCGAATGAGTTAGGGAGTGGACTATTGGGTTTTATTGTTGTATATATGACATATGTGCATATGATTATATGTTATGATTATGGATCTCATTTTTGACATGATTCGTTGATGATGCAGACTGACGATATCTTGCTGACCAGAATCACATGTGGAGTAGATGGGTCATGCACGAATACCAGAGACGTTGAGGGAGAGGTGTGGACAACAACCCTGCCACAACCTACTAACACTCTCACCATGGCTCGAATTGTAGGTTAACGAATACCTATTTCAAGAAGACCCATGATGCCATGAGGGAAGACTTCGACAATCACTCACTATGATTCTAAAGGGCGTGCAATAAAGTAGGGGCCTTATTCCTTAGAGACCCTTAGTCTCCCACAATATCACCTAGTGGAGTATTGACTCCAGGGGTTTTTGATGTCTACCAAGTCATTCAAGAGGTGAGCAACACTCTTGGAGAACGTAGTGCGTCCTGAAGGGCATGTCGCAAAAGAAAAAAATGGAAAGAGGCGAGTGGCACCCTTGGAGCACGTAGTGCGTCTTGAAGGGCAAGTCGCGCAAGAGAAACATAATGAGGCGAGTGGCGACCTTGGAGCAGCTAGTGCATCCTGAAGGGAACATCGCATTGTTAATTAATAAATGAATAAACCTAGATGGCCTTAGAACGAATGAGGTGTTGAGAAATATTTAAAACAATTTCCCTAATAAAATGTCGCCCAACCTAAGAAAATAAAATCTAGGTCTAAGTAATACTTGTGATAAAAAATATATATATTTATATAAAAATAAATAAATAATAATAATAATCATCATTAATCATGTGACAAGAGGGGGGTAAGCAATTCAATTAATTTATAAAAAAAAATTGGGGGACAAAAATTAAAAAAGAAGAAAAAGGGGAATTAATTGTTTTGTTACATATGCTAATTAAAAATTTATTAATTAAAAAGAGAAAGGGGAAAAAGGTAATTTTGTACACTTGTCAATTTGAGTTTTAAATGAAAAGGGAAAGAGGGAAATTTAAAAGAATTAGGAAACTAAGGAAAAATAGGGAAACTTAAAGAAAAAGGGAAACATAAGGAAAAAGAAGAATGACCAACTTAGCAAGGAATATTGCCTTTAAGAAATTTCTAAATTGAACTCAACTAGTAAATTAGTAAGGGGGAAAGTCATTAAATTGTGTAAGGGAATATGGGGACACCTAGGAGTGATTATAGGAATGCTTTTAGGTGGGTGAGGGAAATAGGAGTAATTAAATAATGAATGAAATTAATTTATGGTGCAACGAAGGGGATGGGTGACACATGTACGGGGAGGATTTTTCTGAATTAATTTATTGAACATTAAAATTAAATGGGAATTTGGGAAAGAAGTGACTTCAAAATTCTATATAAAGGAGGGAGGAGAGGAAGGATGGAGCTCCTCTGTTATGCATAACATTACACTGTAGAATTTTAGACTTGACTGACTTAGCTTGTGGGAGTTGGAATACCCAACTAGGTGATGAGTAGTAGCTTGGCCTTGCGATGCGAGCTGGGAGCTAGTTGTTCTCTGGTTCAATGTGCATGGCCCCTTTGCAACTCGGGAGGCTAAGGGGGAAGAAGAGTACCCCTAGCGTTGGCTGGGAGGTACCGATGAAGTCTTATCGGTCAGAAAGCGGGAGCTGCACGGAGAACGCGGGACAACGAATCAGAGCAGACGATTTGGTATACAATACGCTTACTTTGATTCTGCATGATAGAGTAGTATAGACCTCACGCTTTCATTTCTGTATTTTTTTTAACTGTGTAAAGAAGGTGTTTGACTTAGAAGTTTAATTGAGAACTTAAATTCCCATAGCCTTAAGCTCACTGTTTGACTTGATTCCCTTGACATTTGATCCTTGATGTTGTGACTGTCCTGTTGGTTTTAAATCGATTTTTATGAAGAGTTTATACCTGGGATTTGTCGTCATCCCTAGTTCGTCAGTCCACGCCTGGGCAGTCGGCCAAGAGATGAATCGACGGTCGTCACTTTGGTGCACAACGACCTATAGATTCTAATGCCCTGCTTTTATGTGCGTGGATTATGAGCGAAGGATGCTTGCCCAGCTGTCCACCCTTGTCGATAGTTCATGATTGATGGATTTCCTTGCTTCTTTTGCAAATGAGTACTTTTGCGATTGTTATCCTTCCTTCCGCGATCTGCTTATCACCTTTGCGTTTGATGAAAGGATCTCTTCATTTTAATGAATGATCTCTGCATTTTTAAATGAATGATCCCTACATTTTTAAATGAATGTCATCTGCATTTTTAATGATTTTCCTGACAAATTTACTATGTGGTTTTTTTATACATCTGGCCTGCCTTTACTGTGCAAATTTTACCTTAAGTTTTCACACCTATGGCCTCCGATTTTACCTCTGCACTTTAATTTGACTCGATTGACAGTTTTTAAAGTATTTGTATTACGTTATTTAGAACTTGTGGAAGTCAGCGACATCACCCGATGATAGGCATCTGACTTACCCATGAGAAAATGCGTGTGAACCCATAATTACTCTGCGTTTTAATGTAATTGCTGGAGAATGTACTCTGCATTTTAATGAAATTGCTGGTGAATGCACTCTGTGTTTTAATTTAGTTGATGGCGAATGCACTCAATGTTTTAAATAATAGTTGATGGTGAATGGAGAATGTACTATGTGTTTCCATTAAATATTGATGACGATTTTACCCAACAAAATTACCCTTTATTTATACCATCTTAGTCAGTGAATTTAACCATTATTACATCTAGACTTACAACGATTTAATACCTTCAAGTGTGACTGTGATTGTTGTATATATGTGTTGGCTTCATTTTTGTCTTTGGCAACGTTTTATTTACTGTGATTGAATGCAATATCTAAGGTATACTCAACGAATTCGAAAGGGTAGAGTTTAGCAAATTCCATTATTAAGACTCAACGTTTTTAATGAAACGCACAACCGTGAAATTCTTGACAGACGACAACATTTCTGCTCACGATTTTGACACCTCTCCCTATTTCTGATCCATGATTTTAAATAACTTAAGCACAATTTTTAACCCACGCTTGCATTGGCAGTAAGAACCATTGGGCTCCATGATTTTGGCATCCTTCCTATTGGCGACAGAAGTCATTCCTTGATTGCAACAGGAGTAGAGCCCGATGCCCATCAATTTTTATGTCACGATATTTTTAATGGGTGATAAAATGGGTAGAGACTCGAGAAGATATCACTCTAACTCAGGGACTAGATTCGGCATGTGAGAAATAAAAGAGGTCTTGATCTAACTTCAGTCAGTGAGGTGATTTTAAAATGAGTATGTTGAAGACTTGATAAGAGAAATGGATAAACTACCTCAGGCAACAAGCCTTTCAACAATTTGTAGTAAAAAAACCCTGAATTTGAGATCCTCTGGTTCAACGTTTCGAGAAACTGAAAGGGGGGACTTGACTGGATTCTCCAATTCCAAGTCGTTCAGTGCTTAAGAAAATCACAAGGACTGATTAGAAACGATGCAACTTTTACAGTGATCCAATCTACATCATCCTATAACAGTTACCACTCGACTGGATTCTCCAATTCCGAGTCATTCTAACACAGTGTAAAGAAAGACGTGAAGGAAACTGACATTCATAAGACAAGAAGTCTCAAGATTTCATGCATAACCAGAATAACAATGCTTCATTAAAGTTTTACAATCGGGAGCCTTGCTCAACCATTGATCCCTTTAAAAATGAAAAAACTGAGTACATATACTTGGGAAGATTTTCCCAACAGAGGTGCGCTCGCCTTTCAAGGCGTAGCATCTCTTCAATCAATCTTCAAGAGGAAGTCCTTCTTCAGACGTCTCCTTAGCTTCGCATGGCCTTTGCAGGGAAGGAGTAGCTGAATTAGTAAATGTCGAGTTAGCGTGTGCATACCTCCTCCGGCAAGTTGAGAACTCGTCATGGCTTCTCTGGAAAAATGGGTACACAGGACCCTCTCAAGCAGTCCACTTTCCAGACCCTCCATTCCTCATATTTAATGAATGAGGAGAAGTTTCAACCACCCCTTCTCGACTTCATTTACCCCAAGCAAAAACAAGGGCCGAGGTCGGATCAAATGGCACTTGGAGATTGTGGTAATTCCTTCTGTGAACATACATGACGACTTCGGCCCTTCTTGAGCAGCTCTTTTCTTTCCCAAGTGACCATGTGCTTATCCCCAAGGCACCCTCGGCGTTCGCGGATGGGAAGGAGATAATACTGGCTTCTTGAAATCACGATGAGAGAAACACTGAGGTGGCTTAATCTGGCGCCACGCTCCCCTCTAGATCTGACGGTCCTGAATGCACTTCAGTGATGTTGCGGGTCTCGGTCCTGAACACTCGCGGCACCTCACGCATCGGGAATACGAAGATGCTGGACCTTTCGTATCATAGCTGCGATGGGCGAAACGTCGAGATGACTCAATTGGGTGCCACGCGTCTCTCTAGATCTGACGGTCCTAAATTCACCCGATGCTCCTGTGGGCCCCAGGCCCTGGAAGCTCTCGTCACTTCGCGCATCGGGGATATGAGGGAGCCTCTTCTTGCACTTCGAAATCGCGATGGGCGAAAATGCGGGAAGCCTAATCGCGCGCTAGGTGTCCGTTTCAGATGGACGGCTGAGACTGCTCCTCAATATTGTGGGCCCGCCTTTGGGTGCTTTCGACGCTTCGCTGATCGACAATTTCAGGTGTAAATAATGGGAGGCTCCTTGTCCCCCAAGATGCCAATCCCTTAAATGCCGAATGAATGCCACCTATCTCAACTGGATCGGGCGACCCAAATTTTTCTTAGACTATTGGCGCTACGCTTCGTGCTAAATCCCGGGCGAATAGGCAGCCCCGAAATCCCGATGACTGTCGATTCACTTTGCAGTTGAATCTCGGCAGATGACAGCCAACACTTCGCCCGCTCGCTTGATTTGTGATCAAAAAAGAGATTCTCCCACTTTGCGCTGGGGCGCTTCCCGCGTAACCTGCAGACTTGGGTGTATTTGAGCCCGAAGACAAATAATGTCGCTAACACTACCCAATATTATCCCTGCGATTTGACTTTATGTATCTGCGTTATGATGTGCTTAAATCCGCGTTATCACAACCTTACTTCTGCCGTATCTTTATGTGAATTTGCCTTGTTATTTATATCCAAGGAAAACCTTTATTTTAATAGCTTTAGACAACGATTTTACACTGTTGACAACAATCTTGTTGGTTATACGGTTTATGATGATTTTCCTTACATTGTTAATTTTATTACTTATTCATAAATTATATAATTAAACTTTGATAAACGTCGTCGCGGATAGCCTCCCTCTCATTGAACGATCCATCTATTCCAACCTTAATGTATTAATGTTATGATGGGATGCAATTCCATCCACCAATAATAAAATGATTTTAAAACCTGCCATCGATTATATTTATATCCCTCTGTGTTTTTCATAATTACATCGGAATTTCCGTAACCTTGAGGCAACATTTTAACCATTGTATGAATGTGCCTTCTTATGGAATACTCAACGCAAATTTTTTATCTTGAGGTGGCAGTGAATTTTCCCCTGCGCCTTCACATCTTTTGCCAGCCTGAACATTATATGCTATGCGATGTTCAGTTACCTTGGATGCAATTTTTTTTTTATAATAAGGGACAACAACTAAACCTCTTGAGGTCGTATTTGACGGCTAAATCTCTTGGCGATTTTATGAAGTTTCAACGATCCTTTTATGCCTGCGTTTTCTCCTTGATGCACAATGAACTCATAGTTCTCTATGCACAATGATTGGATAGCTTTAATTTTAGTGACTGTAATATTTTTGACAATGACTTGTATTCATTGATTAGAAAAGTTTATAATCATAGAATGAGAGGACATTTCTGAACAAAAATGATTGGTGGACAACGTTTGATCGTTATCTTTAATGGACAATGATATTCATTTATCAGCAGTGATGGTAGACCACTTTAATTGACTTATTATTATCTATCTGCATGTTTATTAATTGTTCATATGACCGCCTGTGTTTATGAAAACTTTTATTTTCATCATTTTTAAACTTACACAACAATACCTTTAACCTTTATCCTTTTGCAAATTTTTATTGGTTATTTATTGACCATTATCTTTATTGCTAAATTTAATGGTTGACCTTTAGATATGGTTGTGCAATATCTATTTTAACCTTTCTCAACGATATTATTATTTGTATATCATTATGTTAACCATTATCTTTATAGTTTAAAATAATTGTAAAATAGTGGTGTTAACCATTATCCAGTATTAACCTTTATCAATGATATTGCCATTATCCTTTATTGCGAGTTTTTCTTTTAAAAAGATGGGTACCTTAATAATTTTATTTAAGGTGTGCAATTGATTTGTTGCGCAAGGAATTTGGTGTTGCTTGAATGTCCAAGTCGTCTTCCTAACGTGTCATTGGGTGCTAGGGTTAGTATTGAGGTGTTTAGATCATGCTTGATCTCCTAGCGCATTGTTTTTAGCAGGTATTGAGGGTCCAGTTTTGTTGTTGCACCACAATTGTTGTCGCGCCTATCACCTGGCGATGACATGATTCTTGATGAGGGGATCATTGCATGACCTAATGGATAGAGGTGAAGGATAACTTGGCCAAAGTCTGTACTACCCGTTGTGGGAATTTGTTCATTCTAGTTGTTGTTCGTGCTTGGTGTGGGACACCTTCATGCATTGGGTTTGCATTCCATCGAGGTTCTATTTAACTGACCGTTGAGGCCATTTTGTCGGGATGGGGATGTTGTCCATAGCTTGCAGGCATGGTCATGTTGTGTCGGGCGGGTAGTCATATCTCCTTGTTGTTTTACACATGGTTCTCCCAGGTTCTCTTGTGCTAGTTCGTGGAGTCATATTTGTCTGTTGCCTGTTTCACGGGTGTGGTGCTCACCGTCAGATGTGTTGTTTATCCGTAATCATTGTTGTCATCCTATTAAGTGCAAATTTATTTTTTTCACTTTCCACTTCGCTTGTAGTCGTAATGAAGGGGCCGTTACAAACTATATGCAACTATATGAAACTTTGCAACTATATGCAACTTTATGAAACTTATGCGACTATATAGAAACTATATGCAACTATATGCAACTATGCAACTATATGGAACTATATGCAAATATGCAACTTATCCAACTATGCAACTATATGCAACTTTATGCAACAATGCAACTATATTCCAACTATATGCAACTATATTGCAACAATGAAACTTATGCAACTATGCAACTATATGCAACTTATGCAACTATGCAACTATATTGCAACAATGCAACTTATGAAACTATGCAACTTATGCAACTATGCAACTATATGCAACTTATGCAACTATATGCAACTTGTGCAACTATATGCAACTATATGACAATTTCGTATGCAACTATATACAACTATGAAACTATATGCAACTTTATGCAACAATGCAACTTATGCAACTATATTGCAACTATATGCAACTATATGCAACTGTGTTGGTACCACAAACGTATATTTGCACTATAACTTATATTCTTGTTTTAACGAGTGTAGGTACCACCAAATAGGTATCTTTCAGATCTATCTTCCTCGAGTGATGATCAAGATATATTAAGAGAGGTTGAAAGTGAGATGTGTTGTACTAGATCTACCGGTTCTAGATCAACTAGATCTAAAAAGGCAAGGAAAAGATTTTGTATATGCATGCAATTTTTTATTGCCAACGAAGGGTCATGTAATTATGATGCTGAGAGCATAGGTGACATTGAGTTTCCCTTGAGGTATAAACATCTAGTGCAACAGTGGGCACCTAAGGAGCTAGCTGAAGTGGACACATATTTCTTCATCAGTGGGAGGATGTATTGCATTGCTCCTTCATCCTTACATGGATTGGGGTTATTTTCCATGGATGGGATAAATGTTAGATATGGAACTGTAACTGAATAGATTGATTATTTTAGACCATTATACAAATACAATCATTGGTTGATGTTGGTCCGATATACGTGAAATATGCGGAGATACAAAGTTGCCGCAAATTATATACAACTAGTAGATAATAATCAAAATAAAGGGGCAACTATGTATATTGATGGAAGGCCAAAAGATACTGGAAACATTACGGGCTTTATAAATAGTATACGACCAATGGCTACAACTAAGAAACCGAATTCCATATTTCAGGGACGCGAAGGAAATCCTATATTTGTATGTGCAACAAAAACAATAGTTCTGGGTGAAGAGTTGTTGATCGATTACAACTTAAATCGAATAGATGGAGGGGGTGAGGATATGGGGGTAACTATCTTACATACCATTCAACTCAACCTTTGATCAATCATTGTTACAATTTATCGTTGCAATATTTCAATTTTTTACTGCATATATTTCATTTTTCATTATTTATTTTCTGATATTACTACAATATTTCATTTTTTTAATGTTACAATTACTTTCATAACTCTTGTTGATTAATTTATTGTGTTAACATCTATCTAGGGTGACTATGAGATATCACAGGCTACATCTCTCCAGGGTGACCGTGGAAAGGCACCCACTATGCCTCAACAGTTAAATGTTTAATACAGTAAAAACTTATGACTACAACAACTAAATTTCAGAAATTTCATTATTTGTTTTCCTAGTATTACTGCACTATTTCATTTTTTTGATGTTACAAGTGAATTTCATAACTTTTGTTGATTGATTTATTGTGTCAAATTCTGTCCAGGGTGACCATGGTAGAAAATCACCCACTACATCTTTCTAGTGTGACCATGGAAAGGCCCCCACTATGCCTCAACAGGTAAATGTTAAATACAGTAACAACTTATGACTATAACAACTAAATTTCTGAAATTTCATTATTTTTTTTTATGATATTACTACAATATTTCACTGTTTTAATGTTATAGGTGAATTTCATAACTTTTTTTGATTGATTTATTGTGTCAACATTTGTCTAGGGTGACCGTGGCATAAAATCGCCCTCTACATCTGTCCAGGGTGACCGTGGAAAGGCACCCGCTGTGCCTCATCAAGTAAATGTTAAATACAGTAGCAACTTATGACTACAACAACTAAATTTCTGAAATTTCATTATTTGTTTTTCTGATATTACTCCAATATTTCATTTTTTAAATGTTACAGGTGAATTTCATAACTTTTTTTTATTGATTTATTGTTTCAACTTCTGTCCAGGGTGACCATGTCTAAAAATCACCCACTACATCTGTTCAGGGTGACCGTGGAAAGGCACCCACTGTGCCTCAGCAGGTAAATGTTAAATATAGTAATAACTTATGACTACAATAACTAAATTTCACAAATTTTAAAGTTCATCTCATTAATTTAATTCATCAATGTATTGTGGCATGGTCAACGTGGGAAGGCTCCCATTGAGGATATGATGAGGAGCAAATATTTTATTCCAACCTTACCTCTGCCATATCTTTATGTGACTTTGCCTTGTTATTTATACCCAGGGACAACCTTTATTTTAATAGATTTAGACATCGAGTTTACACTATTGACAATGATCTTGTTGGTTATATGGTTTATGATGGTTTTCCTTACACTGCTAATTTTATTACTTATTCATAAATTATGGAGTTAGACTCAGCTCCCCTGTCATTGAACAATCCAACTATTCCAACCTTAATGTATTAATGTTATGATGGGTTGCAATTCCATCCACCAATAATAAAATGGTTTTAAACCTTGGTATCAATTATATTTATATCCCTCTACGTTTTTCATAATTACACCAGAATTTCCGTAATCTTGAGGCAACATTTTAACCACTGTATGAATGTGCCTTCTTATGGAATAATCAGAGAATTTTTTTTATCTTGAGGTGGCAGCGAATTCGCCTCTGCGCCTTCACATATTTTTCCAGCCTAAACATTATATGCTATGCGAAGTTCAATTACCGTGGATGCAACATTTTTTTTTATAATAAGGGACAACAACTAAACCGCTTGAGGTCATATTTGACGGCTAAATGTCGTGGCGATTTTATGAAGGTTCAAAGATCCTTTTATGCTTGCGTTTTCTCCTTGATGCACAATGAACTCATAGTGCTCTATGCACAACGATTGGGTAGCTTTCATTTCAGTGACTATAATATTTCTGACAATGACTTGTATGCATTGATTAGCATATTTTATAATCATAGAATGAAAGGACATTTTAGAACATAAATGATTGGTGGACAACGTTTTATCGTTATATTTAATGGACAATGATATTCATTTATCAGCAATGATGGTAGACTACTTTAATTGCCTTATTATTATCTGCATGCTTATTAATTGTTCATATGACCGCCTGTGTTTATGACAACTTTTATTTTCATCATTTTTAAACCTACACAACGATACATTTAGCCTTTATCCTTTTGAAAATTTTTATTGGTTATTTATTGACCATTATCTTTATTGCTAAATTTAGTGGTTGACCTTTAGATATGGTTGTGTGATATTTGTTTTAACCTTTCTTAATGATATTATTATTTCTATATTGGTATGTTAACCATTATCTTTATAGTTTAAAATAATTGTAAAATAGTGGTGTTATCCATTATCTGGTATTAACCTTTATCAACGATATTGCCATTATCCTTTATTGCAATTTTTTCTTTTAAAAAGAAGGGTACCTTAATAATTTTATTTAAGGTGTGCGATTGATTTGTTGTGAAAGGAATTTGGTGTTGCTTGAATGTGAAAGTCGTCTTGCTGACGTGTCGTTGGGTGCTAGGGTTAGTAGTCAGGTGTTTAGATAGTGATTGATCTCGTAGCGCGTTGTTTTTATTGGGTATTGAGTGTCCAATTTTTGTTGTTGCACCACGATTGTTGTCGCGCCTCTCACCTGGTGACGATATGATTCCTGATGAGGGGATCACTATGCACCCTAATGGATAGATGATAAGGATAACTTGGCCGAAGTTTGTACTATCCATTGTGGGCGTTTGTTCGTTCTAGTTGTTGTTCATGTATGGGGTGGGACACCTTCATGCATTGGGTTTGCATGCCATTGAGGTTATAATTAACTGGTCGTCGATGCCATTACGTTGGGATGGGGATGTTGTCCCTAGCTTGTAGGCATGGTCATGTTGTGTCGGGTGGGTAGTTGTCTCTCCTTGTTGTTTTATGCATGTTTCGCCCAGTTTCTCTTGTGCCAGTGCGTGGAGTCATAGTTGTATGTTTCCTGTTCTACAGGCCTGGTGCTCACCGTCAGATGTGTTGTTTAGCCGTAATCATTGTTGTCGTCCTGTTAAGTGCACAAATTTTTTTTGCACTTTCCGCTTCACTTGTAGTTGTAACGAAGGGGCCGTTACATATGGTATCAGAGGGGGTTCAACCCTATGACTATGGATCGCCAAGGTTTCCATTGTAGTAAGCCTTTGATTTTTAACCTAATGCTAGTTAAAACCTTAACGTATCTAGGCATTGATCGTGATTAGAGGATGCCATAGAGGTTCACGATGTGGTGTCGTTGAAGGAGGTGCGATGCCTCCATAAGTGTCCACACCCTCAAAGTCTAACCCCATGGGGGAGGAACAATCCCTTGGGTTGGATTAAATTGTTGTAAGGGATGATGATCGTTTGACCAGGGTCCTTCCAGAGATGGTCAGAGGCCTTGAATCACCTTCTGTACTGAGATGAGGCCGGGGCGCCTGTACCCTTGAGGGTCCACAACGCGGCCAGTAAGTACCATTAGTTTTCACTGCGAACTCGGGAAGGTCAAATTTCCTGAGTTCTTTTGTTCCCTTTAAAGTGCAGTTGTTGAGGCATGGTTGGAGAATAAGTGGAGGTGCTTGCACTTCACGACTATACCTCCAACATGAAGGTCCACAGGGTGGTCTTTCAAATGAAGGGGAGCACTCTTCTATGGTGGAAGACGCTCTTGCCACTTTTAAACATGGCCGTCGAAGACATGTCATGGGAACTGTTCGAGGAATGGTTCCACGAGAGGAATCTTCTGAGGAATTCATTGAGCATCAACTCAACGAGTTCAAACACCTTATGACAAGGCGATCGTACAGTGCCCAAGTATGTGATCCATTTTTGGAGCTGCTTCAGTATGCTCCGCCCCCTTATCAAGAAACTTAAGATCAACAAGTTTGTGTTGGCCTTAGTGTTAGAATTCAGCTTCTACTTCTAGTACCAGGATTACTGGACCGAAGAAAGTATGTTGGAATGTGGGGAGCCGCATTTCCAGCGCGAATTCCCAATGAAGAGGACTAGAGCATCTAGATCAGTCAGACCCACTACCATGGGAGATTTGGTCAAGGCCCATCGGATTCATACAACGATGAATAAACGCCAAGAAGAGCACCATTCGACTGTGCTCAAGATGTCAGGTACTGTCGTTGACCAGACACTTAGTATTTTGATTGATCCCGGTGCTACCGAGAGTTTCCATTTCTGGTACAACGCTAAAAAGGATTAAGGTAAAGGAAGACAATTAGGATGAGTTTAGATTTGTAGAGATGGATTCGACAGCCAAACAGAGGGTTGGAGGAAAGGTTACAGGTTGTACCTTAACTTGGGAGAGTTTGTCACCAGGGCCAATCTATATGTCATGATCTTAGGATCTTATGCCGTCGTGATCAGTATGGACTGGTTGGAATTGCATGAGGTGATACTCAATTGTAAGATGAAACGTTTGAGCTTGGTCGATGATGAGGGATATAGACACGTGATTGTAGGATGGAACCATGGAGTTTCCCTGAGGTTAATCTCTTCATTGCAGCTATGGAAACACATGCGCAAGGGATGTAATATTTATGCGATACTTGCGTTAAACAAGAAGGGAGCAACGAAAGGTCTAGAACACCTTCCTATGGTGAGAGAGTTTGCAAATGTCTTCCTGAAGGAGTTACCTAGTATGCCACCAGAGATGGAATTGCATTTTACCATAGACCTAAAACCAGGGACTGAACCGATAGCTAGAATGCCTTATCAGATGTCGACCCCAGAGTTATAGGAGTTGAGAATGCAGCTGAAGGAGTTGTTGTACCTGGGACTTATACGCCCAAGTGTGTCACTGTGAGGTGCGCCTGCTATTTTCATACAAAAGAAGGATGGGCGTGGAGAATTTGCATTTACTACTGTCAATTGAACAAGGAAATGATCAAGGATCAGTATCTGTTGCCAAGGATTGATGATCCATTTGATCAGATGAAGGGTGCTACGGTGTTTTCAAAGATCGATTCGCGATCAGGGTATCACCAGTTATGGATCAAGGAGGATGACGTCCCTAAGACCTCCTTTTAGACGAGGTTTGGACATTATGAGTTTATTGTTTTACCGTTTGGACTGACAAATGCCCCAGGGGTATTTATGAGTTTGATGAATGAGGTGTTTCGCGAGTACTTGGACAAGTTCGTCCAAGTATTCATTGACGATATTTTTGTTTTCTCTCAAACGATGGAGGCACATGAAGAACACTTGTGCTTGGTACTACAATGTCTGCAAGAGAACACATTGTATGGGAAATTGTCCAAATGCTCGTTTTACCAATCAAAGATTCTCTACTTAGGGAATGTCGTCTCCGGCGAAGGTATCGCCGTGGATCCAACAAAGGTCGAGGCTGTTATGGAATGGCCTGTGCCAACAAATGTCCCAGAAGTGCATAGTTTCATGGGTTTAGTAGGATACTATTGACGATTCGTCGAGCGATTTTCGAAGATAGAAAAACCGATCATAGAATTGTAGACGAAGAGAAAGAAGTTTGTTTGGACCAAGAATGTGCGGAATCATTTTGGAGGCCCAAAGAGCTATTGACAACAACACCGATACTAAAGGTTCCTGGCATGGACATGAGATTCTTGGTATGCACTGACGCATCCCAGGAAGGCTTAGGCAGAGTCTTGATGCAAGACAATAAGGTGATTGCTTAAATTTCAAGGAAGTTGAGAAGGCATGAGGAGGACTATGCGACACATGATTTGGATTTGTTAGCAGTTTTTTATGCATTGAATGTTTGGAGACACTACCTTGTTGGACAAAATTTTGAGCTAAAGATGGACCACTGTGGACTACAACACATCTTTACACAAAGTGACCTGAACGCATGACAACAATGTTGGTTGGAATTGCTTAGCGAGTACGATTTCGAGATTTCTTACGTAAAAGGAACAATGAACCGAGTGGTAGATGCATTGAGTTGGAGACCTTGCATTTTCGGTGTTTCCTCTTCAAACGAATATACATGAAAATATTCTAACTTTACAGTGCCACGATGAATGGTACAAAGAGGTCAAGAATTTTATTGGACAAAACACAATGATGGTACCAAGATTTGAAGGATTTACGTTGGACGACAATGGACTATTGAGATTTAAAAATCAAATTTACATACCGCCAAATGACGAATTGAGGAGTTTGATCCTAAACGAGGCTCACAGATAAGTGTACATGGCCCACCCAGGAGTCACAGAGATGGGGGTGGACCTTAAACCCTTATTCTTCTAGAAGAGAATGATGGCGGACATCGTCAACTATGTGGCCATATGTCTAGAATGTCAGCAGGTAAATGCTAAACATAGACATCCAATAGGATTACTACAACTGCACGCTATTCCAGAATCAAAATGGGAGGTTGTTTCAATGGATTTCATTGTTGGATTTCCACTGACGGTGAGGAGACATGACTCAATTTTTGTGGTAGTCGACATGCTGATGAATTGTGGTCATTTATTCTTGTGTGTACAATGCATTAGGCACCTAACATAGCTAGATTTTTCATCAGTGAGATTGTGAGGCTGCATGGCATACCTAAGAGGATTATGTCTGATCAAGGATCGGTGTCTACTTGACGATTTCAGACTAGTTTCCAAGAGGCCTTGGGAACCCAACTTAAATTTAGTATTGCGTATCACCCAGAGACAGAAAGGCAGACTGAATGAACCAACCCAATATTGGAAGGCATGTTGTGCATGTACGTGATGGACCAACAAAAGCGTTGGGAAGAATTCTTTCCACATGTATAATTCGCTTATAACAACAGTTACCAAAGCACCATTAAGATGGCACCTTTCAATCTCCCTTATGGGCGACCATGTTGAACGAATTTGAGTTGGGATCGACTTGAGGATAGGGTCCTGGTGGGACCGGAAGCAATCCAAGAGTTGGAATATTAAATGCATACTATAAGACAAAGGATCAAGGAAGTGCAGGATTGGTAGAAGAGTTATGTCTATGCGCACCGTGTCGACCATAGTTACGATGTGGCGATCGAGTATTTTTGCGGTTGAAACTGCCTAAGAGTTCGATCAAGTTTGAAAAAGGGGATAAACTATCTCATAGGTTCATGGAATCCTACAATATTGTGGAAAAGAGAGGCTTGTGGCCTAATGACTATCCTTGCCTGATTATTGAGGCATATGCATGATGTCTTTCACGTCTCTGTTTGAGACATTATGATGAGTGATCCTACAAATGTTTGACTTAAGCACCTTGCGGGTGTTGGATGAGGGTGCACTCACGATTGAGTCGATCCACATCCTGGATCATCGCATTCGACAGCTTTAGCATTGAAAAATAGATGAGGTCAAGGCCCAGAGGGACAAATATAGTCCGCACTCGACGACCTTGGAGGAGGCATATGATATGCATCAACAGTTTCCATTTTTGTTGGATAGATAGACTTATGATACTGTGATACATGTTATTTTGGCACTTTTACTGTGAAACTTTGGGACAAAGTTTAGACAAAGAGGGGGTGAATGTAACATCCCATTCTTGCACTCTCTGAGCGAACTTATTCTTTGAGGACACTTGCCTGCAAGTGATTTGGATTATTATACTGTTGGCCGTTGATTATGATTATGAGTCATTATGGATGTGATTATATGTTATTTTGTGGTATTGACTTAGGCAGGTTCTATTGACTCGGTTCTCCTGAGTGTGTAGGATTTTGGACCTCAAGGATGCAGAGGCATCGATGAAATCCTTGGACTCCAGAATGAGTCAGAGAGTGGACTATTGGGTTTTATTGTTGTATATATGACATATGTGCATCTAATTAGATGTTATGATTATGGATATCATTTCTGACATGATTCGTTGATGATGCAGGCTGACGATATGTTGCCGACCGGAGTCACATGTGGAGTAGAGGGGTGATGCACGAATACCAGAGACGTTGAGGGAGAGGTGTGGACAACAACCCTGCCACAACCTACTAACACTCCCACCGTGGATTGAACTATAGGTTAACGACTACCTAGTTCAAGAAGACCCATGATGTTGTGAGGGAAGACTGTGACAATCACTCACTATGATTCTAAGGGGTGCACAATAAGGCAGGGGCCTTATTCCTTAGAGACCCTTAGTCTCCCACAATGTCACCTAGCGAAGTATTGACTCCAAGGGTTTTTGATATCTACCAAGTCAATCAAGAGGCGAGTGGCACCCTTGGAGCACATAGTGCATCCCAAAGGGCACGTCGCAAAAGAAAAACGGAAAGAGGCGAGTGGCACCCTTGGAGCACGTAGTGCGTCCTGAAGGGCACGTCGCGCAAGAGAAGCATAATGAGGTGAGTGGCACCCATGGAGCACCTAGTGCGTCCTGAAGGGAACATCGCATTGTTAATTAATAAATGAATAAACCTATATGGCCTTAGAATGAATGAGGTGTTGAGAAAGATTTAAAACAATTTCCCTAATAAAATGTCGCCCAACCTAGGAAAATAAAATCTAGGTCTAAGTGATACTTGTGATAAAAAAACATATATTTATATAAAAACAAATAAATAATAATAATCATCATCATTAATCATGTGACGAGAGGGGGGTAAGCAATTCAATTAATTTATAAAAATCATTTGGGGGACAAAATTTAGAAAAGAAGAAAAAGGGGAATTAATTGTTTTGTTAAATATGCTAATTAAAAATGTATTAATTAAAAATAGAAAGGGGAAAAAGGTAATTTTGTACACTTGCCAATTTGAGTTTTAAATGAAAAGGGAAAGAGGGAAATTTAAAAGAATTCAGAAACTAAGGAAAAAGAGGGAACTTAAAGAAAAACGAAAACATAAGGAAAAAGAAGAATGACCAACTTAGCAAGGAATCTTGCCTTTAAGAACTTTCTAAATTGAACTCAACTAGTAAATTAGTAAGGGTGAAAGTCATTAAATTGTGTAAGGGAATATGGGGACACCTAGGAGTGATTCTAGGAATGCTTTTAGGTGGGTGAGGGAAATAGGAGTAATTAAATAATGAATGAAATTAATTTATGGTGCAACAAAGGGGATGGGTGACACATGTACGGGGAGGATTTTTCTGAATTAATTTATTGAATATTAAAATTAAATGGGAATTTGGGAAAGAAGTGACTTAGAAATTCTATATAAAGGAGGGAGGAGAGGAAAGATGGAGCTCCTTTGTTATGCATAACATTACGCTGCAAAATTTTAGACTTGACTGGCTTAGCTTGTGGGAGTTGGGATACCCAGCTCGGTGATGAGTGGTAGCTCAGCCTTGCTAGACGAGTTGGGAGCTAGGTGTTCTCTAGTTCAGTGTGCATGGCCCCTTTGCGTCTCAGGGGGCTAAGGGGGAAGAAGAGTACCCCTAGCGTTGGTTGGGAGGTATCGGTAAAGTCTCATCGGTCAACAAGAGGGAGGTAGATGAAGAACGCAGGGCAATGACTCAGAGCGGGAGATTTGGGCTACGATACACTTACTTTGATTCTGCATGATAGAGTATTATAGACCTTACGCTTTCATTTCTGTATTTTTTTTAACTATGTAAAGAAGGTGTTTGACTTATCAGTTTAATCGAGAACTTAAATTGCCATAGCCTTAAGCTCGCTGCTTGACTTGATTCCCTTGGCATTTGATCCTTGATGTTGTGACTGTCCTATTGATTTTAAATCAAGTTTTATGAAGATTTTATGCCTGGTCTTCGTTCTCATCCCTAGTTCGTCAATCCACGCCTAGGCAGTCGATCAGGAGCCAAATTGACGGTTGTCACTTTGGTGCACAATGACCTATAGATTCTGATGCCCTGCTTTTCTGTGCTTGGATGATGAGCGAAGGATGCTTACCCAGCTATCTACCCTTGTCGATGGTTCTTGATTGATGGATTTCCTTTCTCCTTTTGCGAATGAGTACTTCTGTAATTGTTATCCTTCCTTCCACGATCCGCTTATTACCTCTGCATTTGATGAAAGGATATTTGCATTTTAATGAATGATCTCTTCATTTTTAAATGAATGTCGTTTGCATTTTTAATGATTTTCCCGACAAATTTACTTTGTGGTTTTTTTATACATCTGGTCTGCCTTTACTGTGCAAATTTTACCTTAAGTTTTCACACCTATGGCCTCCGATTTTACCTCTGCACTTTAATTTGACTCGATTGATAGTTTTTAAAGTATTTGGATTGTGTTATTTAGAACCTGTGGAAGTTAGCGACATCACCCAATGATAGGCATCAGACTTACACATGAGAAAATGTGTGTGAACCTGTAATTACTCTGCGTTTTAAAGTAATTGCTGGAGAATGTACTTTGCGTTTTAATGCAATTGCCGGTGAATGCACTCTGTGTTTTAATTTAGTTAATGGCAAATGCACTCAATGTTTTAAATAATAGTTGATGGTGAATGGTGAATGTACTATGTGTTTCCATTAAATATTGATGGCGATTTTACCCAACAAAATTACCCTTTATTTATACCATCTTAGTCAGTGAATTTAACCATTATTACACCTAGACTTACAACGATTTAATACCTTCAAGTGTGACTGTGATTGTTGTATAAATGTGTTGGCTTCATTTTTGTCTTTGGAAGCATTTTCTTTACTGTGATTGAATGCAATATCTAAGGTATACTCAGCGAATTCAGAAGGGTAGAGTTTAGAAAATTCCATTATTAAGACTCAATGTTTTGAATGACACGCACAACAACGAAATGCTTAGCAGATGAAAACATTTCTGCTCACGATTTTGACACCTCTCCCTATTTCTGATCCATAATTTTAAATGGATTAAGAACAGTTCTTAACCCATGCTTGCATTGGCAATAAGCACCATTTGGCTCCACGATTTTGGCATCCTGCCCGGTATTATCCTTGCGATTTGACTTTACGTCTCTGCGTTATGATATGCTTAAATCTGCGTTATCATAGCCTTACCTCTGCCATATGTTTATGTGAATCTTCCTTGTTATTTATACCTAGGGAAAACCTTTATTTTAATAGCTTTAGACAACGATTTTACATTGTTGACAATGATCTTGTTGGTTATACGGTTTATGACGGGTTTCCTTACATTGTTAATTTTATTACTTATTCATAAATTATATAATTAAACTCTGATAAACCGCGTCGAGGATAGCCTCCCTGTCATTGAACTATCCAACTATTCCAACCTTAATGTATTAATTTTATGATAGGTTGCAATTCCATCCACTGATAATAAAATGGTTTTAAACCCTACTATTGATTATATTTATATACCTCTGTGTTTTACATAATTACACCAGAATTTTCGTAACCTTGAGGCAACATTTTAACCACTGTATGAATGTGCCTTCTTATGGAATACTCAACGCAAATTTTTTATCTTGAGGTGGCAGTGAATTCGCGTCTGGACCTTCGCATCTTTTTCCAGCCTGAACATTATATGCTATGCGAAGTTCAGTTACCTTGGATGCAATTTTTTTTTTTATAATAGGGGACAACAACTAAACCGCTTAAGGTCGTGTTTGACGGCTAAATCTCCTGGCGATTTTATGAAGGTTCAATGATCCTTTTATGCATACGTTTTCTCCTTGATGCACAACGAACTCATAGTTCTCTACGCACAATGATTGGGTAGCTTTAATTTCAGTGGCTGTAATATTTTTGACAATGACTTGTATGCATTGATTAGAAAATTTTATAATCATAGAATGAGAGGACATTTCATAACATAAATGATTGGTGGACAACGTTTAATCGTTATCTTTAATGGACAATGATATTCATTTATCAACAGTGATGCTAGACCGCTTTAATTGCCTTATTATTATCTATCTGCATGTTTATTAATTGTTCATATGAACGCCTGTGTTTATGACAACTTTTATTTTCATCATTTTTAAACTTACACAACGATACCTTTAACCTTTATCCTTTTGCAAATTTTTATTGGTTATTTATTGACCATTATCTTTATTGCTAAATTTAGTGGTTGACCTTTAGATATGGTTGTGTGATATCTATTTTAACCTTTCTCAATGATATTATTATTTGTATATCATTATGTTAACCATTATCTTTATAGTTTAAAATAATTGTAAAATAGTGGTGTTAACCATTATCTGGTATTAACCTTTATCAACGATATTTCCATTATCCTTTATTGCAAGTTTTTCTTTTAAAAAGATGGGTACCTTAATAATTTTATTTAAGGTGTGGGATTGATTTGTTGCGCAAGGAATTTGGTGTTTCTTGAATGTCCAAGTCGTCTTGTTGACGTGTTGTTGGGTGCTAGGGTTAGTAGTCAGGTGTTTAGATAGTGCTTGATCTCCTAGCGCGTTGTTTTTAGCGGGTATTGAGGGTCCAATTTTGTTGTTGTGCCATGATGTTTGTCGTGACTATCACCTGGCAACGACATGATTCTTGATGAGGGGATCATTGTGCGCCCTAATGGATAGAGGCGAAGGATAACTTGGCCGAAGTCTGTACTACCCATTGCGGGCGTTTGTTCATTCTAGTTGTTGTTCGTTCTTGGGGTGGGACACCTTCATGCATTGGGTTTGCACGCCATCGAGGTTCTAATTAACTGGTCGTCGAGGCCATTGTGTCGGGATGGGGATGTTGTCCCTAGCTTGTAGGCGTGGTCATGTTATGTTGGGCGGGTAGTCATCTCTCCTTGTTGTTTTACACATGTTTCTCTCAGGTGTTCTTGTGCCAGTTCATGGAGTCATATTTGTCTGTTTCCTGTTCTACAGGCGTGGTGCTCACCGTCAGATGTGTTGTTTATCCGTAATCGTTGTTGTCATCCTGTTAAGTGAAAAATTTTGTTTTGCACTTTCTGTTTCGCTTGTAGTCGTAACGAAGGGGCCGTTACAAACTATATGCAACTATATGAAACTTTGCAACTATATGCAACTTTATGCAACTTATGCAACTATATGCAACTATATAGAAACTATATGCAACTATATGCAACTATATGCAACTATGCAACTATATGCAACTTATGCAACTATATTGCAACAATGCAACTTATGCAACTATGCAACTATATGCAACTTATGCAACTATGCAACTATATTGCAACAATGCAAATTATGAAACTATGCAACAATGCAACTTATGAAACTATGCAACTATATGCAACTATGTGAAACTTATGCAACTATATGCAACTTATGCAACTATATGCAACTATATGACAATTTCGTATGCAAATATGCAACTTTATGCAACTTTATGCAACAATGCAACTTATGCAACTATATTGCAACTATATTGCAACTGTGTTGGTACCACAAACGTATATTGGCACTATAACTTATCTTATTGTTTTAACGAGTGTAGGTACCACCAAATAGGTATTTGTCGGATCTATCTTCCTTGAGTGATGATCAAGATATACTAAGAGAGGTTGAAAGTGAGACGTGTTGTACTAGATCTACCGGTTCTAGATCAACTAGATTTGAAAAGGTAAGGAAACAATTTCGTATATGCATGCAATTTTTTATTGCCAATGGAGGGTCATGTAATTATGATGTTGAGAGCATAGGTGACATTGAGTTTCCCTTGAGGTATAAACATCTAGTGAAATGATGGGCACCTAAGGAGCTAGCTGAAGTGGACACATATTTCTTCATCAGTGGGAGGATGTATCGCATTGCTCCTTTGTCCTTACATGGATTGGGGTTATTTTCCATGGATGGCATAAAAGTCAGACATGGCACTGTAATTGAATTGATTGAGTATTTCAAACCATTATACAAATACAATCACTGGTTGATGTTGGTCCAATATACACAAAGTATGCGGAGATACAGAGTTGCCGCAAATTATATACAACTAGTAGATAACAATCAAAATAAAGGGGCAACTATGTATATTGATGGAAGGCCAAAAACTACTGGAAACATTGCAGGCTTTATAAATAGTACACGACCAGTGGCTACAACTAAGAAACCAAATTCCATATTTGAGGGACGCAAAGGAAATCGTATATTTGTATGTGCAACAAAAACAATAGTTCTAGGTGAAGAGTTGTTGATCGATTACAACTTAAATCGAATAGATGGAGGGGGTGTGGCTATGGGGGTAAATATCTTACATACCATTCAACTCAACCTTTGATCAATCATTGTTACAATTTATCACTGCACTATTTCAGTTTTTTACTGCATATATTTCATTTTTCATTATTTATTTTTTGATATTATTGCAATATTTCATTTTTTTAATGTTACAATTACTTTCATAACTCTTGTTGATTAATTTATTTTGTCAACATCTATCCAGGGTGACTGTGAGATATGACAGTCTACATCTCTCCAGGGTGACTATGGAAAGGCACCCACTGTGCCTCAACAAGTAAATGTTAAATACAATAACAACTTATGACTACAACAACTAAATTTTAGAAAATTCATTATTTTTTTCTGGTATTACTGGAATATTTCATTTTTTTAATGTTACAGGTGAATTTCATAACTTTTGTTGATTGATTTATTGTGTCAACTTCTGTCCAGGGTGACCGTGGCAAAAAATCACCTGCTACATCTGTCCAGGGTGACCGTCGAAAGGCACTCGCTGTGCCTCAGCAGGTAAATGTTAAATACAGTAACAACTTATGACTATAACAACTAAATTTCTGAAATTTCATTTTTTTTTACTGATATTACTGCAATATTTCATTGTTTTAATGTTACAGGTGAATTTCATAACTTTTGTTGATTGATTTATTGTGTCAACATCTGTCCAGGGTGACTGCGTCCGAAAATCACCCGCTACATCTGTCCAGGGTGACCGTGGAAAGGCACGCACTGTGCCTCAACAGGTAAATGTTAAATATAGCAACAAATTATGACTACAATAACTAAATTTCTGAAATTTTAAAGTTCATCTCATTAATTTAATTCATCAATGTATTGTGGCATGGTCAACGTGGGAAGGCTCCCACTGAGGATAATGGTGAGGAGGAAATATTTTATTCCACTGACACAATGACAACTGTAACGAAGGCCTTGAAGAAGGATAACATAGAATATCTTGGTTTTCTTAGCAAAAGACCCCTGACACAAGAGGACAGGGCAAGAATTGTAGGGCTACAAAATACAATAATTAATTTTGGGGTAAGTGGCATCTTCACATATTTTTATCAGCTATGACAATTTCATATCTGTTTTTTTGTTTTCTATTTTCTACATGATCTGATAAAGTAAAGTTTTCCGTTTATAGAATTTTTTAAACCTCGTGCGCTGGGAAATTATGGATCTTGGAACTGCTATAGGTAGCAATGATGGTCCAATGCAAAAAAAATGTCGACATAGCAATGTGCAAGTGAGGCTTTTTGAGCCTCTTGAGGTTCCCCTCGAATCCATTGATGAGCGCAATGATTTTGACCATCATGACACGCCGGAGCATGATGAGACGGAGCCTGGGACTCCACATGACTCCAGAGAGGAACATACTGTAGATGGAGAGGAAATTATTCTGCATGGAGCATAATGAATTAAAAGCACCAGGTCACTAGATGTGACCTTTCTGGTGGATGACACATGTGTTCTGATCAAGATTCAGAAGATTATAGGTAATTGTTAATTAATTGATTCATTTTTTTTCATGAAATTGAAATGGACATTTGTTGATATTATTATAAATTAATGGATAACACGTTTCTGCAGGAAACAATGTTTTCTATAGAAACTTAAATGACAAAGCATTGGAGTTGTTTGGCCCCACCATTCACACACAGTGGAATGGTCAAGATAGCAAAAAGAAAGATGATTTCATAGACCACATGGTATACTTGTTCGGAAACACTTTCAACAAGAAAGTGGTTACAAAGTTAGCCGGCAAGAATTTAAAATATACCAGGGCCTAGTATAGGGAGAAATTTCAATTAGAACTCAAGCATGAGCGCCCTCCCATGGTTCTGGAGAAAGAGTGGAAGGCCCTGATAGAGGATGCAAAGGAGAAATTGTTTAAAAAACAAGGAAGACATCCACAAGTTGGTCAAGCAAGGTACAACACATGTCATATTATCAGTGAAATATGATCATTTATTTTTTTCTTTCCTGTTTTAAGTAACAATTCCAATATGTAAGTTTTTTCAAAAATTCCATATGTAGGCTACCAGACACCTCCAAAGAAACCAAGGCCAGAGTGGAAAAACATAGGCAACATAAACTAGGCTAGGGTGGCTATGGAAAACTAAAATCCCGAATTGTAAGATTTAAATGATTAAATGTGGTTAATATTTATTTAACAATAGCGAACAAATATATGTTTTTGTTATTGGTATTTTTAATGGTGTTATGCATTGCAGTTAAATATGTTTGACATTGTTGCCACCGAGGAGGACCTAAAGATTGGTTACACGCATGGTTTTAAAAGTGGGATTGAATATAGAAAAATTTTGGGTCAGACTCCTATCTCCCCAACCACGCATGTAAATAAAATGAATAAGGAAACCACAATTGCATGCTTGTAAAGTCTATTCATATTTTATTATATCACCCTTAACTAAGTATTTATGTTTTTTTTCAAGCAACAATGCTACCACAATAGTGAATCTAGCGGTATTCAACATACACCATGTCATACAAGGGTGCACATGTCCAATGATATTGGGGAGTAGAGTACCCATTCCAATATGTATGCTTCAGAATTAGAAATATTTTCTATGATTGTAGATATTTATTTCCTAACTTATACTTATATATTATCTTCTAAAAATTGAAGAGCATGTAGCTCAGGAGGGTGAACTGCGAGAGGAACCAAGTGGACAAGAAATTAACGCACCAATTTTCACAGCTACACAGATATGTAAAGAGAAATATTGTAATGTTAATACAAATAATGAATTAGTTATTTCAATTATATTTCAACATATCGATATGATCATTTTTGTTGTTGCAGTTCATGACCCTGCACAAATTCCTCGATGCCCTTATCAGCGACGTACCAAAAGTATGGTACATGAGCGCATGGAAACACAAACAATAGAAGGGAAGGGCACACAAAAAACAATGTCCTTGGATGATTATGATACCCCGGTCCCCACTTTTCAATTTTATGAATGTAAAAAAATATAAATCAAAGAAAAATTAGATGTATAAATTCATGACTCATATTTGGATGTTTATCGATGTTTATATGTTCATATGCTTCAATGTTTATATGTTCTTATGTTTTGATGACTATCCTAGTTATGCATGAATGTCTATATGTTTTCTATATAAACAAAAACATTTGTTGGATATGTGGAATTGAGAGCGATGTGAGGGGGGGGAGGGGCCATATAAGTTTTCAACTCCACGTGGTTGGCCCTGTTCAGTAGAGAATAACCTATTCTCGAAAAAAAAAGAATCTCATTAAGGTATGCGACCACTTAAGTTTTTTCTAGAGTATTTTACATAACTAAATGCATGTTTATTTGCTTATATATTATTTACTCATATAAAGAATTTGTATTTTATAATTCATGCAGGGCTTGGTGATGGAAATGAATCTCATGGAAAACTCTTATCAAGTTGTATGGGCTAATGGATCTAGCGAAAGGACAATGATAAGGTAAGGGTTTTGATGTGTTTTTTAAAGTAAGATTTGTACTGGTAAAAGTTCACAATCCTCATGAAAGGATATAATTTCAGTTTTGGTAGACAAGCATCAATATTTTTAACAAAGTATGAATCATAGACTGTGGGAAAAACCTTTTTTTGTATTCTTACATTGACCAGTACAACTATAACATATTTTTAGTACAAAATCTTAACCACACACACACACACACATGAACCCTAAGTAAACAAATGATAGAAGATAAAGGGAGAATATGTACTGATAGGAGTCAATGACGATAATAATATGAATAATGGAGTGGAGAGTGCACTCTAGTCTTGAATTGAATGATACTTTCATCCAACATGTCTCATTGTAATGTATGTTGTGATAGTTGTGTCTTCTCACTATAATGTATGTTTCTATGTCCATCATGGGATTCCTAGACCACCACCTATCATT
>SNQJ01S0034284.1:85048-114103 GCA_010110895.2 Picea sitchensis | reverse complement strand
CTTGTACTTGAACATTTAAGTGGGGTAAAAGGAGGTTGCCCCCTCGAAGAGGCTTATTATCTGAAATTATCTCTTTTTCAAGGCGTTGAGTACCTTTCCTGAAGTTTTTCTATGCTATATTGATGTTTGGTTCTTAACATTCTCCAATGTCCTTCATTTTCTCTGGACACTCAAATGACCTGTGCCCATTTTTCCCACATGTGAAACATGTGATTACTCCACCTCGGCCTCTTCCTCTACCTCGAGTACGAGGAAAAGTGTTTGCGTCAGCATAACCTCCACCCTTCTCTGTATGTTGCGCCCTTTGTTCAACATGTGGTCCTCGCTGTGAGGTTCCACCTCTTTCAATCCTACCCTGAGGTTTCTTCCATTCCTCCTTAGGCTTATGGAATTTCTCCTGAGCAACTGCCTTGCCTCTTGGCTGGCTTCTGCCTCTCCCTCGCTGACCTTGCTTACAGCTCAACTTTTCTTCGGCTTTCAGAGCCATCTGATAAGCATCCTCAACTGTTCGGATGGTTACCATGCTCAATTCATCCTGAATGTCATATCTCAGGCCATTCATATACCTGGAAAATTTTTCATCATCACTCTCCCGATGACCTGCTCTGATATTGAGCTTGTAAAACTCCTCGGTATACTCCTTCACTGTCATTAATTTTTGTCTCAGGTTCTGCATCCTCCTGAATAGTGTGATCTGATAATCCCTTGGGATGAATTTTGCCTTCATCTTTGCAATCATTCGATCCCAGCTTTTGATCTTTTGCTTGTCTTTGGAACGTCTATCAGCCTGTAGCTCGTCCCACCACAATGTTGCATGTCCTTTCAAGCGTGTAACAAAATTCTTGAATTTCTTATCTTCTTCGATATCCTCATAATCGAATTAAGTATCAAGAGACCTAATCCAATCTAGCAGCTCCTCTGCATCCAGATTTCCTTCATAGACTGGAATGTCCATTTTGGCTTTCGCACCCATTCTGGAAATGGCTTTGATCAACCGCTCGGTTGATGCATCCTCTGTTGTGACCTCTTCTTCATGTCCATCTTCCTCTTCAACTTCGGAATCACTAAGATCCCCTGCACCAACTCCGCGTCTTTGAGTTGTCTCCATCTCTTCAAGCCTTGCTCGAAGATCTCTCATCTACCTCTCCATTACTGGATTTCCTACTGGCCTGCCTCTTCTTCGCACATCCCTGTCCTCTGGACTAGGTGATTTCCTTTCTCTCCTGGGCGGCATAGTGAATTCTTCTTCTCTGCTTCAGAAAGAAAAGAACTCCCCACTCTGATACCACTTGACGCAGATTCCCACCCGACACGTCCGCTCTCACCAGGACCTTCTCTCCCTTAGGCCCGAAGAGCTAAAATGCTCTTCCAAATCCCTTTCGGGACTTTATCACCCACATAATGCTCTGTATGACCTCCCTTCTCGAAATCGGGAAGTCGGACCTCGCTAGATCGCGAGCCCTGCGCTCATAGAATCGGGTCTCACAAATCCCCGAAACCCGATGGAATACCCACTTCACGCCTTCCTCGTCTCCTATCGGGAATTACCCTATCAGGAAATCAGTACTCACGCAGTCATGAGTCACTGCTCTCACGAATCTTCAATTCCCAAATTCTGATGCCACCTGTCCTCTGCGCTGTCGCCTAGACCTCACGCTTTCCGGGTAAATCAGGCAATCGCGTTTCGGGAATTCACAATTTGTGTTGCACCGATCTACAGGACCTTCCAAGTCCTGAACTCCAATATGTGATTCCACTAGTCGTCTTCTCACGAAGAGACTCAATCCTCCGACACCTGGACTCCACTAGGCACTTTTAACCTTGTCGGGAAATCACAAATCGAAATATCGCGATTCTCATTGTCAATGTACACAGGACCTCCAAAACTCTAAACCCTGATGCACGACGACACTTGTCCCCCTATCACACCTTTTTGGGCCCACAACTCTGACTGTCGGGCTATCGCGTTTCGCGATATCGCGATTCCTGGGGTGATGATTCCTCTGCCCTCATATACCCCGAAATGTCGAACTCCGATTTCACTGGATCCTCGGACACGCATCCCGCGGATCAACGGCTCCAATCGCGTCGGGAAAACGCTAATCGCGATTTCAACGTGAAAACTCCCTGTCTTCGGAGTCCCGATTCTCCGATGAGCCGAGTTCTGATGACTCCCAGGCTCCTTCCCCGCACGCTGAGACTTAACCCGTGTGCAACTTTCCCAGATCTGACGGTGGACAAGAATTCGTTGTTTTCTCTTGCGAATCCTGACCGTCGATTCTCCTTCTCGAGGATTTCCTGGGATGGATGAGAGTTCCTTCTAAGAACTTGCTTTCCAAGCCTGCTCTTGCAAAATCTTCTTGATCCCTCCTCGATCCAACTTCCTGTGTTCTCTTTCAAGATATTACGAAGGTGCTAAACCTTCTGATCTTGCGTGTACTGCTGCGCTCAGTGTTCAACAACTTTCCAAGTGTTGAATCTGTCAGACTCTAGGCACTTCCTGCAACAACAATCGTCTATCTCCTGTGCTCAGACTAACAACTAAGATGTCTTCTTCAGCTTGCACCTCTCTTGCATGACTTCAACACCCCAAATCAACTTCTGGGCAAATAAGAACAAAATTTCAACTACTGAGCCTTCATCGACGCACTCCTTGTGGATGAATTCAACTGCACACCTTGCAGGAATCTCCTGGCTCAGATAGAGAAACAATTGAAACTTATCCTCTCTTAGACTTCAGGTTAAACCCTGAAATCACATGCACAGCATATACAAAGCAAATGCATAACCAATAGCAAACATTCATGAGTACATAAACAATCTACACAGAGAAAACAACACAAACCATGAGATTGAATCAAAGCTTCCTTCTATTAATTTAATAACTGTACATGGGTGTTCTGCATACGATTCTCTGCTTTCTCTTCTCTTTTGAATGCTTCTGAATAAAATTCCAATGATACAATGAGGGTGTCTATATCCGTTTTCCCTCTCGAACTCTAAACTATCAAATCTACAATTAAAATCTACCTACCAGCATTAACTAAAATAAATGTCGTCTATCTACCTAAGGATGAGAGCTTAAAGGCTCAAGGTCCATTACAATACAAGTGCGCCGTCTCTTAAATGGATCATTAAGATTACACAACAATTCCCAAAGTATTTTAAAAAATGTGTGCTGGCTTGTCCAACTGTCTTCCGCTTGATGTGCTGGCTCGCTTGATTGTGCTGGCGATGCTCCTGCATCAAAATTGTAAATAAGGTTTGGTAAACTTTATAATTCATCAAAAATACAACTTTTCTTAATTGAATGGAACATGAAAATAAACGAAACTGGCAATGATTCTAGAATCCTAGATATTCATAAATACATGTACTTTCAATGCAAAATAAAAAAAATTATGGAATGTACATGTCACTTCTTTAAAGAAATCATAATGGTATTCCATCTTCAATTATTCGTTCATGATCGACTTTGGACATTTTCCGTTTTCTAATTTTTTTATTTATTGAACTTCTATTAACTTTATGCGCACTGCACATACCAAATGATTATATTGACAACTTGTGACATCTGACTAGTAGTCTTGAAAGTGAACATGAGTATTGGTTTGATGGGTTTCTTGAAAAAAATATCCTTTCAATACAATGGATCCTCTTTCATATATAAAACCATTATCATCAAAATCTTCTAATAACCTCATCTTTTGTTCTGTGCATCACATCAAATAATATTTCACGTTTTTAGTGTTGTCTACAGGTGCAACCATGGCAAAGACATCTCCTGCAAATAATTGGATATATTGGACAACAAATAGTTCGTGCTAGATTTTCACACAAGTACATCTACAAGTTATTTGAAAAAGTTTAGACATAAAAATTACCTTCTCTAACAAGATCAAAAACTCTATCGCGATCAACTAACACTATAGTTTCATTTGATTCCATCTTCTCTGAGCTTGCAAGTGGAATTTTCCCTTTTATATTAAGTTCAATATGTCTCCAAGCTTTAACATATTATGCATTTTTGTTTTAGAAAATATCTATGGATTCTGTGTCCTCTACGCAAACTGAACAAAAACAAGACTCATTTCTTATATCGAATGCAAACACATTTTGATAACATTTTTTTTTAACTGAATGTATTTTTCGTGTCCCATGTATTGTACCAGCTTCATATGGGATTGATCTATTTACATATTGGATTCCAACATACCAAAAAAATCTGCATAAGACAAGAACTTGTTAACTTGAAATCTCTCAAGAAAATAATTGAAGATTGAATATAAATTTGAACATGTTCAAATAAAAATATCATGTGTACATGTGTAACATGTATATATAGACACACCTGCGCACATCCCTTGATGGATTATTTTCATGGCTTAGTGCCATTTTTCACCATTCAACAACTTGATCAATGGATTCAAATTTATCGACATGAGGGTTCATCTGATACCTTCGAAATGCTCGTTTTACACATGCCCCTGCACCGTCGTGCTCTCCTTTTCCATGACCAGTCTAAAAAAAATTCCAACAATGTGTAATATTTGATTTTTTATGAATGGGGCATAACCAATAGAATGATTGTGAATATTTGAACTAACCCACACACCCATCTAACCATATCCAATTTCGATCGAATCCTATTCCACGTTCTTTCAATGAATCATAAAATTTATCAAAACAATGTTGTACATAATCTGTGTTGTGTGCTCGATCATCACTTATATAAAAGTGATATTCTTTAATAACATGTCGATTTTCGTTGGTGCTTTCTATGTTATCAAGACTCCATTGAGCATGTTTATATAGAACGTGGAAAAATATCGTGACTTGATCAGAATGATAATATTCACTCTGTATTTATTTTTGTGTAGTGAATGTGTCATTCTCTGCAAAATCAACTACAGACAAAATTGTCCCTGGTGGAAACACTTCACAGGATTGTTTAAATTGTAGGTCTTTCCATCGAGCTCTATGTGAATTCTTGGTATATTTATAAATTTCTTCCTCAAACTTCTTCAAAAACACTATCACACAGATTTTACCTACTTTCAAATCAATCCTTTTGGAAATACCATTTGAAGAATGTGGAGTTGTGCTTTTGATATATTCATATATCTTCCAATTGACTATTATATTAGAAAATGATTGATCATTCATATCAATAGGATACTTTGAGTGAAACAAACTTAGATTTCCACAATGATCACATTTCTTTCCACCAACAGATTATTTTTGGTAAAATAATTGATCACCTTCTCTTTCACATATAATTTCAGATATAAAAGCACGAAATGTAGAAGGAGGAGATGAACTTGGCCATAAATTTTTACCAAAATCAAGAAAAGTGACGTAATACAACTCAAATTCCACATGATAACGACAACAAAAAGTGTCACGAACAGTGATGGGTCTAACAAACCATGGTTTTCGTTGCACAAATGTATTGATGAAAATTTTAACTTCTTTGTGCTCTTCTTTGAACTTATTGAACAATTCTATTTGTTTCATTGAAAATATATGTTTTGGATGTTCTTCATATTGTTTTCGTGCTATTCTTCATCGCAACACATCCCTTATATGTGGTGAAACACAAGATTCTGTCAACCAACAATTACGGGCCAATTCTTTAACAATTTTTTCAAGTCTATCTTTGTAGGGTTGTCTAGAAATCACTGCCCAACAAGTCAGTTCATCATTTGCATCTATTTGCAATCAAAATTTTCTATGTTTGTATAATGTTTTTCTTGATGTTCCCATCATTTTTTCCATGTGGCGTGTCAAACGATATTTTATATTGCTATATGAAACAATTGTTGTTTGTATCGCTCTACGTGCAACACTGACATCTTTTTTTCGAGATTTTCCAAAAGATTTTAATACACTACTTATATTGTCAAAGACATTCTATTTCACCTTTGTATCTTTTGTCGACTTTTGAATACCCAATAATGATGTAGCTTCTTTTAATTTTCTTGACTTTATTAGACAAAGTAAAAGCTGAGCTTGTAGTGTTACTGATTCATCTTTGAAAAAAGTATTATACATATTCTTAGTTCGATATCTTATATAATTCTTAGCTTCTTTCTTCCCAAGTTTGTCAATATCAATATTTTCTAATATTTCATCATCAATGTTGATAGATTCTCCTGCATATTTCAATTTAAAGTTTATATTAAAAAACAAAACCCAAACATAAATTCACTAAACTATATACACGTGTTCATCTTGTATTATCTAAATTTATGTACATACCTATAGGTGATTAGTCTTCTAATTCAATTTCGGTTTCAACGTCTTCTGCTTCAATTTTGGTTTCAACGTTTTCATTGACATTATGAGACAAATCTATTTATGTTTTTTGGAAAAGATCAAATCGTAATTACAATCAATTATATTAAACAATATTTTAAATTTGAGTTCTATACTTTTAATATAGACAATATGTGCATGCATATCTGGTTGGACTTCTTCTTGTTGAAAATCAGTATTTACATTATCATCATTTCTTTCTTCAATATTTGCACATTCTCATTTATTTATCCAATAATGCTCTTTCCTTTGATCGTTATGGTGAGTTTCATATCAAGTGCGATCAAATTTTATCTTACACAAACTTTTGTTTCCCATGAGTATAGTTATCTGTAAAAGATATGTTCAACAAAGACTTCACCTTGAAAAATGCTCAACATTTATCTTTCAACATATAAATTGTTATTCCAATAAAAACTTGAACAAACATCAATTACCTTATTCAACAAAAATGAAAAAGATTATTCAAAACTTTGTTTAGGTGTTCTAGAAAACCATGAAACAAGCGATGAATTGTGTTAAATGTGTTCGGACAAAAGCGTATTTATACAATTTGGCGTGAAATGAAATGATATGACATGTCTTTTCATTTTTTCTGGCCGATGGAATTCACTCAACCATCTTTTGGCCAAAAAAAGGTTTTTTCAGTCGAAAACCTTGGAAACCGTTTAATTTTGACGGATTCTGTTAGAATTTAGTTTTTCGGCCGAAATATTATTTTTTCGACCGAAAGCTTCTTTCGGCCGAAAACTAGAAATTGGGACTGTATCCAGAAACCAGAGAATTTCCCCAAGCTTACCTGAACTTTGGAGGTTGCAGATTCCTGCAAATACTCAGAATTTGGTTTCGAAAATGACACCAGTATTTGCAAAATTGAATCTACTTTCAATTCCTATAATTTGTTTTCATTTTCATTATTTTTATCTAATTTCATTTAATTTTTTTTAAAAATCACTGCATAATATTTTCAGCAAACATTATGATTCAGTGAAATGAAATATCTATATCTCTAAAAATACACAGTGAAAAATTTAGAAAAATTTATTTTCATAATCCTTAAACTATTCTTTTCAAAAGGGTATTTTTATATTTTACTTTTAAGTAAAAAATAAGATAGATACAAGGTGGGGGAAAACATGTGTTTAAAATTTGCAACGTTTTCTGTTTGGTCAACTTAAAAAAATTCTAGAAATTATAATATTCATCCGTTAGATTCAAAATTATAGTCATAATAAAACAGAGTCTCTGTAGTTTGTTGCAGTATATCTCATTTGTTAAAAATAAAATTTTAATAATAGATACATTGTTGGGGGGGGAAATAACTCATTATCATTCCTTCCGTGTTTAAGGAACATATTGTTAAACAGTTGTCAAATTGACCTATCAAAACTTAATTAAAAAAAAATTGAAAAATAGTCACTGGAAAGCTAACAAAATTATTTACAAGTTTTGTTTTTACTGTAAAGTGAAATTCTAAATAAAAAAATACTTTTGTAAGTTGAAGAACTTGTGAAAATATAGTTTTTTTTCTCATAAAACAAGCAAAATAGACACCCATCTTCATGATTTCACCCATTTTTGAAACACGTATATATATATTCGAATCCCTTTACATATTAGGCCATGATGTCAATGAGAGTAGCATGGATGAGGACATCAAGCTAGTTGACTATTTTGAAGATCCCATTGAAAGATGGACATATCGTCTTGTGATGGGACAAAACCTCTAGTCTTTAACACTTTGAAAAGTAAGGGTGGAAGACATGGTGAGGACATTTGGAAGTAAAAGAGGGTGTTGTATCTCACATATAGTTCATGTGAAAGATTGTCAAATTTAATAACATCTCTAGTAGAAAAAATATTTTGGATGATGAGATTTATTTTATGAACACTAATGATGGACCTAGTGTCAGATGCTTTGAAGAATCTAATTAATCTCATGGTGGTTTTGCTCAGGGTTTGTCAAACTAGGTTGATTCCATGGAACCAAATACATAAGATTGAATTTCATCTTTATGCTCGAGCAATATGGTTCTTTGACACTCTAATCATTATATAGCTCAAGGGGTTGATTCAAAGGGTAGAGAAAAATAATTTCATGGTGGCAAGGGAAATTTTTTTAACTGTCAAGTGGAGGAGTTGACGGAGTGGGACTATCTTGTAATAAACCAAGCGAAGGGTGTACATTTTATAGGATCCAATTTGGGTGGAGGTCTAGGAGGTAAAGTTAAAAGAGTCAAAGGAAGGAAGAAGCCCTAAAAGGTGAAGGGAAATTGTTTGAAAGAAAGAGGCAAAGGTAAGCATGGTAGTGTGAGAGGACCTAGGAGTTAGCCAAGTTCTGGAATATCTAGGGAATTTTTGATACACAAATTCATTGGAAGACAAATGGTAGAAGACTACCTAAACTCACAGTTGCAAATTTTTTGGAAACCAAGCATAGGTTACGAGCCTAAATTTCATATCATGGCTCATGGATGGATTGGATTATTATTTCGAATTGAGTAGGATGCAAGATTTTTTTTATCCCGAAGTTGGTTTTGGGGTACATCATTTTTGGCCTTGAAAATTTGGCATGCTTTCTTTGATCTAAGGGCCAAATTTTGTACCCAAATTCCAATATGGGTGAAAGTTCCAGGCCTACCATTGGAATTTTGGAGTTGGTTTTTGGGTACATCCTTTGTTACCTTGAAACATTGGCATTCTTTATTTTATCTAAGAGCCAAAGTTTGTGCCCAAATTCCAATATGGGTGAAAGTTCCAGGCCTACCATTGGAGTTTTAGATATAAAATATTCTGGGAAATATGGGAAATTCTTTGGGTAAGTTTATAATGGTAGATCCCTCCTTCAAAACCATTGTTTTTAGAATGATGGAAAATGTTCTAGGAGAAATTGATACAAAGGAAGGGTTAGTTGAGAGTGTGGTTGTAGAGGTGGGTGGTAGAATTCACACACAATGATTTGGAATATTGTAATATACACTGCCTCTATGTGTGGTGCCATGTAAAAGGCCATATTTCTAGAGATTGTGAAAAATCATTTATCAGGAAAGTTTAGAGAGGAAAAATGGAAGCTATAAATGTTAGGCCATAAGATGAGAAAGTAAACTAAAAGGAGCAAAGATTGGATTTTACATGAAAAGGTTAGTTGGTCTTTTAGAGGATGAACAGAGGGTATTAGGAAATATTTCTCAAACCCCTTCAGAGTTTTCTTCCAAGATATGTACTAAGAAAATGATTCCAATATCAAAGGAGCAAGATCATTTGGAAGAAGTATTGTAGGATCATATTTAGGATCCAATTGTCTGAAAAGTTGAGTCTCATTTTCTTCCGCCTCCATCAATTCCTATCAAAAAATATATTGGGGTTTTGGGGAATGGAATTTTGGGGTATAATTTTGCTTTGGCTTAAAATTCTAAGAGGTTGAATGAGGGTGATTCGAAAAGATCTTTTAAATGACTATGGTTGAGTTACTATGCATGTGTTCATTAACCAATTAAGGAAGCTTAAAGAATGAGGAAGACGATATGAGAAATTTTCATAGCCATATAAACATGTACAAAACTGAAATGAAGCAATAAACAACAAAAAACCATAACACCAATGTGATAACAGAGTTCGACAATCTCACCTACGTCTCTGGGCCTTTGTCTCAATGGGTGAGGCTTTATTATTTCTGTTCAAAGATAAATAAGTACATCACAACAATGCAAAAAGGTTACAAAACTGATTTGGTCTTGTTCTCCTAGATATTAGGAACCCAGAAGAAGAAAAGACACTCAAATCGGATGACTGGAGCTCCCAGAAATGGCCCGCATAGGTGCGCTCCTCAACAACTTCCCTGTGTAAAAACGGATTTGGCTTGGCTTTCCTTCATCATAAATATGCTCTAAATCCCCTTCCATGGCCTCAAGAAGGTATGGTTTATATAGATCTGAAGTTGGTAACCATATCCCAACTTCCTCCCAAGATATAGCCTAAAAAAGGGCTCAATATCCCCCAATATTGGCCAAAAATCTTCAATAACAAGCATAAAATGAATTAAAAATCCATATAATATATATTAAAAACCCACTTTTGCCAAAAATATTGGGCTAAGACCCCCAATATGGGTGCCCCCCCCTAAATATGGTCACATGGAAACTATATGGCCAAGCAACAACCCCTAAGGGTTGCGCCCTGGCTCATACCCCACAATTATTTGGTCATATGGTGCTAACAATAGGACCGATCCCAGATATGCACCCAAAACTGAGGTCACCACCCCTAAATCTATGGCGGGCAGGTGCTATCCATCCACAACCCAAATCGCTAAGAATCCATGCCAAGAATACGTGATGCGCTGGTCGTTAGTTGTATAATATATGCAAATAAAACATGGTTTTATTAAACCCGCGGGCTGGTGGTTATGCATAGGCCCGTGCCCCTTTATACTGTGGTCAATTGGTATGGTGAAACCATGGGTTGGGGATTATCCCCAACCCCCCTTCCTCCCAATACATATAATACACTTTATAAAATATGAAGTGGGTTTTAAAACACAAGTTCTAATGGTGGCGCGTTGGTTAATGGACCTTTCTCAAGGCATTTCTCTACCAATAGGTCATGGGTTCAAATCCCATGATCTCCAAAACTTTTAACCAACCATCAAATGATAGGGTGCCACGTGGTAGCCCACTTCTGGGCCATGTGGCACCTCTTCATTTGCCCAAAAGTGCCACTTGTCAACATATGAATGGATCTATCATCTGCCCAGTCAACCTATTGTTATGCTGCCATGTGTCTCAATGCTACATCAACATGATGATAGATCCATACATCATTTGTTTGAGAAATTAAATATATGGCCGGAATTAGCATGACGAGCCGGTCGCAATGGAATTGGTTTCATATGATTCGAAGAACTTTCATTTTTTAGCCTTTTCTAGACCCGAGGCACCTTCTGGATCCGATTCTAGATCACACCTCCCCACTAAGGACCTTTTGGTCCCCAAAAGGTTACTTACTAGTCAAGAAGATCGAGATAGGCCACCCGACTTGTCCTCTATCTCTGAACTCTGGCATGTGCACATGTCTCATCAAGATCAACTATAACACAATCATGACAACTGACAACATATTGTTAGCCATTTGAACCCTGTCATATTTTACTGAAGCCAATATCATCCATGTAGATAACATTACTAATTATAGTATCAAAAACATGACTACAAATGAGCTAATATACTTGTAATATTTGCACGTCATGAGCTTATCTTGAAGCAAACTATGATTGATTTTCCATTCAACAATCATTTCATGTTCTTGCTTAATATAGATTACTTCATTTGAAACAATTATTGGTTTCTTTCTTTCTTGATCTGCCTTCTTTAATTGTTCCATTGTTTGAAGAGTTGTATTTTCCTTTACATGATGAGCATGAACCACATAATCTTGACCTGTTTTGGTTAATTGATAGTGATTCTTTGTCCTGTAGAAGATTTCCTTAGGATCATATAAGTATGGACTACCTAAGACCATTCCACATTCACTTAATGGTGATACATCACATGTTACCTTGTCCACATACTTAGATTAAATAATGAATTTGATTGTGCATTGATTTGGTATGTGCATTTGATGATGGTTGCTTATCCATTTAAGTGTGTAAGGCTTATGATGTACTTGTATTTTTAACCCCAATTTCTTAACCAATTCTTCTGAAATTATGTTAGATTGAGATTCACTGTCGATTAATGTATCAAACTTAGTGTGTCGCATGATGACCCTGATGTAAAACAAATTACTTCTACAATCAATTCCTTCACCAATTTTACCTGTCATACCAACCAATGAGACCTTAGATTTGTCACCCGAATCCAATCCCAAGTCTGTCGGTCATGTTGTCGCCGCAATTGTTTGCCTCCCTTTATTTTCCTTGAACCACTTTGGACTCTTCTCGGGATCCAACTACCAACGACGGTCCTCATCATGCCCCGCTTTCTTGCAATGCTTGCAAGAGGGCTTCTCTTCCTTTCCCGTCACTACATTTTGTTAGAATTGCAAATACGGAAAACACAATTCACATATGATAATCAACAATCACACAGATAAGAAACACAAAGATTTCACATGGTTCACCCAAACGTTGGGCTACGTCCACCAATCAGAGGTATCAGTTGTCTTATTATTCAGATCATGGAGATTACATCAGACTTGCAAGCTCCCTCATATCCTCTCTCACATTCTTCCCTCATTCTCATTTGCCTCTATGGGCTTACATAAATTTATATACATTTACACAGGAAACTGATTATTAAATGCAATCATCCATATTCTAACTTGGTCTTATTAGTTACAACCAACATTGAATAATAGGATCAAAAATCTATCCTTGGAGGAATTCGTTGTCACCAAATTCAACGATATCCACCTTGACAACAATAAACCTGATACCTTTCTCCTTCTTTTGTTCATCACCTTTTTTGCAAGCCAAGAGAAGCCAAGCACCATCATAGCTTCTCTAAAAGTACTAGTTTTGTGAACATGTATGCGCAATTGTCTTTTGTATGCACTTTCTCAAGAGAGGCTCCACGTTCATCGATGACCTGTCTTACAAAATGGTACTTGATAGGTATATGTTTTGTTTTATTGTGGTAGGCTAGATTCTTAGCCAAGTGAATAACACTTTGACTATCACAAAGTAACTTTACTTTGTTCTGGATCCTTCCAAACTCACCAAACAAACCTTTCAACCAAACTGCCTCTTTGTAAGCATGTTAAGAAACTGCGTATTCTTCTTCTATAGTGGATAAAGAAAAAAGTTTTGTAACTTTGACATCCAACTAATAGCTCCACCTGCAAGAGTAAAGACATACCTTGAAGTCGACCTTCTCTTGTCCAAATCACCTGCAAAATTAGAATCAACATATCCACAGACTAATTCACAACCACTATTATAAGTGATACAATAATCACTTGTGCCCCTTAGATACCGAAGCACCCATTTCATTTCTACCCAATGCTCTTTACCTAGATTTTCCATATACCTACTGACAACCCCAACTGCATGTGAAACGTCTGGCCTTGTACTAACCATCGCATACATTATACTTCCTACTGCATTAGCATATGGTATTTGAGACATATATTCCTTTTCTTATTTTTTACTAGGACATAAACTTGAAGAAAGATTAAAATGGGAAGCCAAAGGGACTGAAACTAGTTTCACATCATTCATACCAAACCTCAAAAGTATCTTCTCAACATACTTTTGTTGTGACAACCAAATCTTACTATTCCTTCTATCTCTGAATATCTCCATGCCCAAAATATGCATTGTTGCTCCTAGATCTTTCATATCGAACATCCTATCCATCTGATTTTTTAACATGTTGATATCAGTTATGATTTTTCTTTCTAAAATCATATCTTCAAAATACAATACTAAGATAATGAATATTCCATTATTCAATTTCTTAAAGTAGACACAAAGATCATACTCACTCCTTGTATAATTTTGGCTCACCATGAAAGAGTCAAATTTCTTGTACCATTGTCTGGGCAACTGCCTCAGACCATACAATGATTTCTTGAGCCTGCAAACAAATTTATTGTTGCGATTCTAAACGAACCCTTCAGGTTGTTCCATGTAAATTTCCTCATCTAAATCTCCATGTAAGAAGGCAGTTTTAACATCTAGCTTCTCCAACTCCAAATCAAGTAATGCAACTAATGCTAACACAATTCAAATTGAAACAGACTTAACAACTAGTGAAAAAATCTCATGAAAGTCAATACCTTCTTTCTGAGAATATCCTTTCGCAACCAGCCTTGCTTTGTACCTTTCCACCTTATCATCAACACCCTTCTTCATCTTGTAGACCCACTTGCAACCTACAATTTTTATGTCTCTTGGAAGTTCTACCAGGTCCCATGTGTCATTCCTCTCTAATGCCTTCATTTCATCCTTCATTTATTCTTTCCATTTATCACTGTTAGAACCCTTTACAACTTCCTGATAGAACAAAGGTTCATTATCATTAGTATTTAAAGAAACTGACAAAACAAAATCATCATACCTTCTTGGAGGATTTCTGACCTGTGTATACCTCCTTAGGGAAGTTTGTGGCTCATCCACATTCTATTGATTGTTATCATCAACCATGTCTTCCTCTGCGGGAAACTCTTCATGAACATATTTAGAAACTTGTTCATGTTAAATTTTATCTGTATTTGAATTGGTTTCAAACCGAATCTGTTGATACTTAGGTACTTCTTCTTGTTTCATTTGAGCATCTACATATGATTTGATGAGAGATGATTCATCAAATATTACATCTCTGTTAATGGTGATCTTGTGGGAAGTAGGATCCCACAACCTGTACCCCTTAATACCATCACCATATCCAACAAATATAAGCCTTTTTTTATTTTGTATTTAATTTAGAACATTGATGTTTCAGAATTAGAGCATAGGCTTCACAACCAAAAACTTTAAGATTAGAATAATTACAAGGGTGTCCTGTCCATACCTCTTCAAAAATATTTCACTCTATTGTTGTTAATGGTGATCGATTCACTAGATAAAAAGTTGTAGTTATTGCTTCTGCCCATAGTTCCTACTGCAAGTTGGTGTTACTAAGCATACTCCTTGCTCTCTCTAAAAGAGTCTTGTTCATGTGTTCAACAACTCCATTTTTCTTAGGAGTATAGGCAATGGTTTTATGCCTATCAATCCCAAACTGCTTGCAATAGTTCTCAATTTCCATTGATGTATATTCACCACCATTATCAGTTCTTAAACATTTAGTAGACCTACCAATGCTCTTTTCCACTAAGCTCTAAACTTCTTGAAACCAATAAACACATCAACCTTTCTTTTCAACATATAGATCCAAACCTTCCTAGATAAATCATCTATAAAAGTAACAAAATATGATGATCCTCCATAAGAAACAGTAGGGGATGGTCCCCAAACATCAGAATGGATATATTCAAGGATTCCCTCACCGGTGTGTCTTTTGGTTTTAAATCTTTGTCTATTTTGTTTTCCATAAATACAGTGATTGCCGAAATATAACTTTAAAGACTTTAGAATAGGAAGTAACTTGCAATCAAATAATACCTTCAATCCTCTTTCACTCATATGGCCCAACCATTGATGCCACAGTTGAACAAAATCACCGTCATTCTCAGATACAGCTATCGCATGATCTGAATCGGTTCTTCCTTCTAATAGAAACAAGTTTCCAACCTTCTTCGCCTTCATAACCAGTAGGAATCCTTTGTATACCTTCATAAATCCACCTTGAACAATACTTTTATATCCTCCAGTGTCTAAGATTCCCAAAGAAATTAGGTTGTTCCTAAGCTCAGGTACATGTCTCACATCAGTTAGTATTTTAACAGTTACATCAAACATCTTAATTCGAATGCTACCAATTCTCATAACTTTACATGATATGTCATTTCCCATGTAAACAATTCCATCATTTATAGACCGATAAGTAAAAACCCACTGTCTATGAAGACACATGTGATTTGAAGCACCAGACTCTAATAACCATTGTTAATCATATCGTGAAACACCACTAATTGATAAAACTTCATTAGTCATACTTGAACCTATTGTTGAACCTGATTTGGTTGCATTTTCTTCCTTCATCTCTTTTGGAGGGTCTTCTTTGGAGGCTTGTTGTCGCTTCCAACAGTCCTTCTTTAGGTGTCCAGATTTGCCACAAAACCAACACTTAATATTTCTCTTCTTTCCCTTCGACTTTGACCGAGATAAATCCCTCTGAACATGTCCTCTTTCCTTAGGTCTTCCTTTTACCACCATCACCTCGGATGTAGAGGTTTCAAAATTGGATTTCTTCCTTGTTTCCTCAGACAATAAAGCTCCAACAATAACATCAAACTCAATACTTTATGTTGTGCTGAAGCTAATAGAGGTATAAAAGTGATCCCATGACTCGGGCAAATAACACAATAATGTAATTGCCTTATCTTTAAATTTGAATTTCACTCCCATGCTAGTCAATTGGACTAAAAGAGTATTAAAAGTATTTTAATGATCAACTATTTTCATACCTTCCTTCATGCGCAAACTGTACAATTGTCTTTTCAAGAATATCTTGTTCGTCAAGGATTTCGTCATATACAAGCTTTCATGCTTCGTCCACAAATTGACTGTTGTCTTCTCCGAGATAATGTTGAACAAAACATCATCAACCAAACACAGACATATGACACTCAGTCCTCTCGCATTGATCTCATCCTAGTCCTCATATGTTATGGTCGTGGATTTCTTTGCTTTTCCCAAAATCGCCTTCACCACGCCTTGTTGCACAAGTAGATCGTGCATCTTAACCTTCCAGATCTCAAAATTGTTCTTTCCATTGAACTTCTCAATTTCAAATTTAGCACTCTGAGTTTTTTCCATTAGTAGAATAAAAAATTCCAAAAAACTTTTGCTTATAAAATCAATCCCTTTAAAATGTGGAGAAATAATGGTATAAACTCCAAAAGGTTTAATAAAAAAGTTTAATAAAAAAACCTTTTTACTAACCTCACCTTTTATTAAAAAGATTCAACTGTTTAACCACCCACTTGAATTTTTCACGTTTTAAAAAAAATCACTTTTGAGATAATTAAAAATTCACTTTTTAATTCCTCCACCTTTTGTTTTATGCATACAATATTTTAATTCCAAATATTGTAAAAAACTTCATACCTTAAATTTTTCCAAAAAAAAACCATACGAATGTTTTCTTAAGGGAGATCGACGCTCCTTCACAATGGATGGTGGAGCGCTAGTGTGAGATAAACGCTCCCTCACTATGGATGGGGGAGCGCTAGCGCTCTATGATACATTAATTGAGTTCATGAGTTTTCCGAAAATTGGAATTTCATAAGTGTGAGTGCGTCGATGCGCCTCTAACACTATCTAGGGAGCGCCTATGACTTTCTACTCAATTTCCACCTCTCCTTTCCTTTCCACAATTCTCGCGACTCGCGATCTCACGCAACCAAATGATATGGTCTGCCCTCCGAACCCACGAACCCCAAGTTCAATAAATAATCCCATGCTTGAACTGATCGCGATCAACGACCCTCGTAACTTCGCGAGTTCTCCATGAAGAATTCTGACTGTTCTCTTCCTTGAAAACCTCTGCGCTATAATTGGCATGAATCGGTTGACTACAATTACCCATCGACCATTGCTCTACTCCGTCGATGGATCCTTGCCGTTGAAAACAAAATGCCTGCTCGCTTGATTTTAATCCCGAAAAAGGACTTCTTCTGTGTGCTGCGTTTGGCGCTCATGACTGCGCCCTTTGAATAAAATGAAAATGGAGTTTTGAAACCCCATTTCTCCACATTTTACACCAAGGGCTTGAAAATCGAAGAGAAACACCCCCCTTACAAGAAATATCGCTAACACATACCCCACCCCCCTCTGGATTTGAACTTGTGACCTCTTAAGAGGACATGTTCTTAACCATTAGGTAATGTGTTGCATTGAAAACACCGAAAATAGAAGTGTTAAAGGAAAATATAACAATTTCAAAAGCTAGACTTGCTAAGTCCAGGCTAACTAATGTGCTTTGTACAATTTGCTAGAAGGAAACAATATTCCAACGCATGTAACCTTGAAATTATGAAACCAATTGGTAGGAACTCATAAGGGAATTTGTTTCTTCAAAATATGCAACCTTACCTCAAAATAGAACAATTGCATAGCCTTTTCATCGAAATTCAACACCAAAAAGTATCTTCCTTCTACAATTACCTAGAATATGAATAGTCATCATCATTACATCGGGTTAACAACATCCAATATAGTAATAAAAATAAAATTGAGAGCAAATCTATGACAACCGATATTACAAATATACGAAAACATCTCATGTGTCAAACCTTGCACATTAACAACTTGGGAGTTTTCAATTGGTCCAACATGTTTCGAAGGAGGAAAATCAATGAGAGAAGCTTATGCATCTGTAATATAACAATGAAACTTTGGTTATATTCCATCATAGTATCAAAATAAATCACATTACATGTATCCAAACTTTGGTTACATCAAATATAACTGGCATAGTAGGAAAAGTAGAATAGTGTTGCATCTATCTACATCCTTGGGTTGAAGCCATAACTATAGAATGTTGTATATCTATAAATATACAAACACTACAATTCAAAGATGAGGATGAATACACAAAAAATCCTAGATAAATTAATCTTCTCACTCAATCTAAGTTATCGACGACAATAGGGGATGCATTATTTGAGTGAGGATGTCCCCGTTTGTTGACATATGCAAACTATAATGGTTCATTTTCAGAGGGATGGACATTTAAATCAATTTTAAAACCTCTATTTTTTTTGCTTCTTATCCTTTTATTTGTAGGGATGATGAAACTCTTCTTTCGTTTGAGAGATCAATAAAAAACACTTATCCCAACTGTGAAGTTAAAATCCAAGATGTGTTAATTATTGACCTCATTTAACATCTTTTTAATTAGACCCACCATCTCTCGAGTGTTGGTTAAAGTAGACGAAGGAATATTTTTAAGCACATATAAGTATCCCAACAATTCCTCCATAGGAAATCAAAGTTCCTCATCATCTTAATCAACACTTCCAATGGCCACAATAGTTGTGTCAATATTTTCATTAATCGTTGTTGTCTCCATAATTATCTCAGGAGGATCATTGAATGCATCAGGTGTTGCAACATCAAATATATCAGGCTCTGCATTCTGATTCAATAATAGCTTTGAACCCTCTAACATGAAGTACAACCACTTCACCATTATGGCATGCTCATAGGTGTTTCCATGGATAGACCATGGACATTCACACACCACAAAATTCCTATGATATTGGGTCATAAGGTATTTATTTTCATGATCGGTTTGACTCCTCACCCAATACACATGGGATATGTTTTCATGGGGCCAAAAATCATCATCTAGAATTCTTCTATCTTTCTCCATTAAGGATTTAAATAACTTCTCCTTCATGTGGTTATTCAAATATATTTCTCCTTTCAAAATTTCTTTGAATAGATAATATGGTTCTAAATTTTTCAAGAGCATACATAACAAAAAATCCATTCTACGGGAACATTTATTTCTTCAATCAGATAGAAATTTGAACTTCAATAAGTTATGGTATGACTCCACATCATTATGTCTCTTGATTTGCATGAGGGAAATGATGACAACCTTTAACCCACATCCGTAATTGAAAGAACTAAGTTAGTGCAAAGATAATCTTCATGGATGATGAAAAACAAAAACAAGAAACTAGAGTATCTGAACTTAAAAAACTTATTACCCGCAATCCAAATGGTGTGAAATAATCCAAGAACTCATAAATTGTAAAATCAGTAAAAACCAATATCAACATGCTCGACCATTGATTCAAAATTGGGGCAAGACTTCATGATATAATTTAACCTATCGAGCATTGAATTTTCTTTCTCCAAACTACAGACCAACCTATATATATATATATATATATATATATATATTTTCCATGCCCTCCATATGTGCCAAATACACAATATCACTCGACACTGTTTGTTCCTTCTATAGGATTCAATGCATTTATGTGAGATATTATTACATGGTAAATACAAATCACAAAATAATCAAATGAAAGTTACTGCGAAGCATCAATTTCCACCAATGCATCATCGAGGATGAATTGAGAACACCTATTCATCAAGGACTCCAACCATGTAACAATATTAGATGATGTATTTTAGGATGTCACAATCCATGCAACCTGTACCCTACTTTGTTATCCATCAAAGGTCACAAGTTTGTAATTGGTATTGTGATATTCAATAAAACTCAAAGTCAAAGTTTAAGCTATCAATCATAGTGAAGCACAACCCAAACAACCATTTTTACATTAATAATTAAAATTCACCTTGCTCCATATTTATTGATATTGAAGTTTGAATCAATTCCTATTAAACTATTGTGAGATAGTTTGACCATTTTCTCCAACATCCATTTTTGAATTCCAATTATAAAATGAACATTTTGACCATTATGCTTCTGAAAAAAAAAAAAACATTGAAGGTTGTTTATGATACCAGAAGTTAAAACTCATTTCATCTTTCTTGTGAAGTTGATATTTTCCCTTCATCAAACAATTATCAATATTTGCAACATCTTTCTTGGTTAAGAATAAGTCTCTACCACAATCTCTCACATCCATTTCAAGATGTCGTTGAAAGTGATTGTTATATACAACATCAATTGACACTTCCATAAAGAAACAATTTTCTACAAAAGATACAATTTCTCTTGAAATCTTATCTTTATGCAAGGACCTAACCTTTCCAAACATGTCATGTCGACCATGACAAGACCATAATTCCTCATCTTCATGCTCATATGTGTTGTATGCCAATATTTCTATCTCAAGGTTCTTATTTAAAATATTCACAATAAAGTGCCATTGGTATCCACTCTTCTTCACAAATGAACCCCTGTGTTTATTTGGATGCTCTTCTCTTTAATCTTCCGGGCCATATGAATGAGTAACTACACTACAAATTACACCACCTCAACAAAAAATGATATATATCCACTCATGAATAATCATTTGTGATCATATGTATGATAATTCAAAAGATGCATGCATAAACTAAAATGAAAACAAATTTAGAAATGCAAGATCCATTTGACTGTGAAATACTTACAACTCATATCGCATGTGAGAGTTATCCCTTTGTGTTGTTTTTTGTTCTAATTGTGAGTAACAAAGTACAAGGAGTGTCAATTTTGGTTTCCTCCCCTCTAATAAAATCATGAACTCTACATGAAGGGATTTTTTCAACACGATCAAATAAATGTTTGTCTAGTCTATATACTTTACTCCAGGTTAAATATTTTCCAAAACAAATTGACTTGTCTTTTAGGTCTTGGACCTCAAGGCCCATTATAATCTTCATTTTTTTTTCCTCTCCATTTTGTGTGAATACTTAAAAACAATATGGCCTTCCGTTAATAAAACTATACAATGACATATCAAATAATTCTAACACAATAGAGGTGTCTTCAAAAATAATGAATGGAAAAATCAGAAATCACCATCAAAGTTCAATTCCTTTTCCACATGTTTTGGAACTATAGTTCTTATGACATTCATTCTAGTGTGAATCTATAAATTGTAACAATTTTCATTTAGTCACATGGACTAAGATGTGTTTACGTAATTACATGCTAGATGTCTAATATGGCATTCATTATTGTTGATATTTAAATTAAAACCTTCCTTCTCATATATCACAGAAGGACATTCTACTTGATTCATGTTGTTATATAACTTTTTGTACAAACCACTACTCATGTTATTTTGGTCATAATATATTTTGGACCAAATGATGGAATTCATTTGTTTCCATGTTTACCATTACAAATATTTTCAAAATAAGATAAGATATCATTTATCATAGTGGGAAAAATTATAATCTATCCATCATGATAAGGACATCAAAACCAAGAGGAGAATACAAAATTAAACCACAAAAAGAAAAACACCAAAGATATATAAATACGAGATATTGGATTAACAAGGTTGACACAAAGAATTTTTGGGGTTTCAAACACACAACATTTTGCATCGACAATATTAGAAGTTGTATACAAAACTTTCAACAAGGATATAAATGACAACATGATTGAACAATATTGACCACCAAATGTAGAACATCAACTGCATTCAAATACATGATAAAGAGATATGGATATCAAGTTCTTAATTTGGGAATGCACATATCCAATTGTCTAGGTCTAATAGCTCTATGAGCACAACACAATTCTAGAAAGATGCAACATAATAGATTCTAGTACATATAATATCTATATAGAAATTCCCATAAGGACATAGCAATTAACAAAATTAGAGAATATGGGAAAATAATATAAACACGCTATACATAGAAATTCAAACAATAGGAACCTCAAAATGAACATTAGTATACCATACTTTGCAACAATGTTACATACAAAGTACATATCTATTACAATGGTAATAATCAAAATATCTTGTTCTCAATGTTTCTTTAAAACCCCAACCCAAAATAGTATGATAGTTGTCAGTGCATTTATTTGTTCCAACATAAATTCCCTATTAGATCAAATGTAATTTAAGCTAATTCAAATAGCTATGTCAAAATGTAATCAAATTTTGATATTGTAATAGTAAAACCATCAAAATAATACGACACCAGAAAAAAGGTGCCTTGTGAATATACACATGTGGAACCAACCATCCTAGAAGGTTAAGAAAATTGGATGGAACATTGCTTATACATATTAGACAATAAAGCAAAACAACGAAGTAAATGGAAATTATCTTGGGGTTTTTGAGATGGAGTGTGTGTGTGGAGAGAGAGAGAGAGANATCCAAAACACCATTTTCTCAAGGGATAGAGAAAATATTTTACAATCACAAATTCAGAACAAATAGAGAATCAAAATTTTATAGTCATGATGAATGCACAATGGAGAGAGAAATTTTTTTTTACAAGGAGGGATGGAAGATTTCCGAGACCCATGATCCCCAATGTCTCTATCATACTCCTCTATATCTTTGAGGCCTGGCAATTATGCATTCTAGTTTACTATCACCAATGCTAAGAAAATCAAATACCAGTTCTATTAATCATTTAGAATGAATAAAGTTGGCTTCTACACTAGTAGAAAATTTTGCACACCATGGATTGAATTCTCATATTCACCGTGGTTTTCTTGTTTATGTATTCCCAAGCCACTGTGAGAATATAGGTGCCTAATAATCCCTAAGATTTCCAACTCAAAATAAAATTAAGGGTCCCTATTTTAACTTTATAAATCCTTGTAAATCTTAATTCTTCGTCATGTTCCATTTTTTAGTTTACTTTGTAAAGAATTAATTGTATCCTCATTTTCAATTGGCATTTTTTTTTTTTGTTTAGAATATTGTTAAATGTAGTCAAATATCAACTATTGGCTACAAAATGTTTCAATGATGATTCTAGAACTTTAAGATGTTTGAGCACCTTTGAACTTCAGGATTTATGTTTTTGTTCAGGACCACATATTTATTATTGATTAGAAATTTAGCTTGGATTTCATAAGAGATTATCACAGATCTTATGTGGTTGCAAAAGAGAAAGATAAAATTATTAATATTGCCAATTCCTCACCTCATCCGAGGGTACAATTTTGTTAGGATATTTAGACACTTACGAGTTAGTTAAGATCTACTAATGTGTCGTTAGGTAAAAGTGTGTTTCTTAGTGTGTTTCTTTAGTATGCATTTTTAGTTAGGAAATCAGACAGTCACGAAATGTTCCCGACATAGAGTAATCCGACGGTTCATACTCTCCTCGATCTTAATGACCATTGATCCATGGCTTAACACCCGATTGGTCCATGATCTATATTTAAATAGCATGGAGGGTGATTTTCCAATGATCGATTGTGAGAAACTCTCTTGTAAAATCTCTTTGTAATATTTTTCTTTTGCATTAATAAACTACTCCAAGTGGTCGTGTTGGCTAGGGTCATAGATGTTTCTCCATAGGGGTTTTACCACGTGAAAAAATTGGTGTGATGATATTTGATCTGGTTATGTGAGTGGTTACTGAAGGTGTTCGTCCTTTGTTGGAATACATGTGTTGTCGAACATGGTATTGGAGCTTGTTTGAAGACTCGCTCCTGTTGTAGATCGAGATCGTGAAGTCGGTTTCCTCATCTCCATTTTCAATCATTTTAGTACATTTATGAGTTGATAGGACTATTCCATTGCGTCCAGAGTGCTCGTTTCAGTCCAAAAAAAAATTCATTTCACTCGAAAAGGTTTATGTTTTCCCAAGATACGACCATTTCAGTCAGATCTGGAGGTATAAAGCCTGAATACGCATTTTTAAATTTTTTGCAGAGTATCATTTTGGTTTTGTATTATTTGTTTCCGGGTTGGTACTCTTTTAGATCTATGTGTGCTCCGCACCCTGTGTGATCTTGGAAAATCAGAAATAGATAGGAAAAGGTGCATCTTCCAGGTAAGCTAATTGAGATCTAACCCTTGTTGTCTTCAAGAAGCGAAATTTTTTCTTGTGTGAAAAGAGTTTTTTTTTAGCACGCTCTCTAAGGCCATCTTCAATAACAACAACAATCCTCTTCCCAAAAAATACAATATGTTTTGCTAGACCATTTGGTTTAAAGTTGCCTTATTAAGTAAGAGGTCTTGAGTTCAAGTCTCTCTTTTGTTACTTTTTTGGAAAAAGTTCGTGCTCAAATTGTGAAGTGTATTTCACTTCAAGTATAAAAGTGAATCACTATAAGTAGCTTTAATATTTTATTTTAGAGTTATTTATTTTGCATGCAACTTTTTTTTATAAAGTAACTTCATTGTAAAATTGATCCCCACTTCTCTTTATAAAAGTGGGTCACTTCATATAGCAACTTACACTATCACGTGGTCCTTTGGTTACCGTTTATGCCTTTTTTAAAAAGGGCATAACTTTCACATTCGAAGTCTGTTTTCAGTGTCGTTTTTTTTTTTAAACTGCATAACTTTTTGATATCTTTCCATCAAGATCATCATCTTCAGTTTTTAAATCCATATTATATGCATATTTAATATGGCTTCTACAAGTAATATTTTGCTTACCAACACCAACTACTTCCAATGAAAATCTCATATGGAAGATTTATTAAGAAGTAAAGGCTCGTACCGGATTACCTTGAGAAAGGAAAAATCACCCACTGATGATGATAAGAAATTCAAATGGGATAATAGGAGTGATGAACGATGTGGACTAATCATAATGTCCATCTCTCCTGATTTAAGGTTCCACCTTAAAGAAATTGATGACCCCAATGAAGCTTGGGGAAAGATTGAATCTATGTTTGGTAAACTAAATATTATTCGAGCACAACAATCAGAAAATCAAGTACTGACCTTAAGTCCAAGTGAATTTTCTTGCCTTGGATACTATCTAGTTAAGTTTAAAACACTCATAATTTTATGTGAAGAATGTGAGATAGAAATGGAGGAAGAGTGTTGCATCTATCTTATTATTTTTAAGATAGGTAGTGCATATTCTATGTTTGTATCTACCTTTTATGCCATGAGAGATGCTCTAGGGAAAGCTTATGAAAAACCCACTCTTGAATCCTTTTGTGTTTCTTTGATTAGAGAGGAAGAGAAGCTTGTACAACTTGGAGTGATCAACACTGCAGGTACCTCCAACAAAGCCTTAGTTTCCTAGCAAAAAGATAAACCCAAGTATCCTAAGAAGCAACATTCTCACTACAAAACAAGAAACATAAGGGTCCCAAACCCGATCAGACAACTTCAACTCTTAATGGTGACAAAGGAGCAAAATATAAAAATAAGAAGACTGACAGAGATTGCAACTTTTTTGATAAACATGGTCATGATGAGTCCAAATGTTTCAAGAAGATGGAAGCTTTAGAAGCAGCGATGAAGAAGCACAACATCAATATTGATTCTACTTCTTCTTCTTCTCATGGACATGCACTTTCTGCTTCTAGTTTCTCCTTCAATACAACTTCTACTTCTTCTTCTGATGAGTGGCTTATTGATTCATGAGCATCTTATCATATGGCTAAGGATAAAGACATATTTTCTGCTCTAAATGAATGTAACACCAAGAAAATATTTGTTGGTTACGATAGATCTCTTAGTGTTGTAGGATCTGGAACAATTCAAGTAAATAATGGTCATTTCAATGATGTATTATGTGTTCCAAGTCTTTCTTGTAACCTTCTATCAGTATATTAAATCACTCATTCAGGTGAAGGTAAAACCGTAGAGTTTTCACCTCACCAAGTTGCAATCAAGGATCTAAAAGATCCTAAGCATGTTCTTTCAATTGGAATTGTTGATGATATTACCAGGTTGTACGAGTTTGAAAACTTTGGGTCATCATATTTTTCATTAGTTTTTGTTGCTCATAGTGATGACTTGAGAAAACTTTGGCATGAGTGGTTTGGTCATCTAAACTATCGCTCGTTGCAATAACTATGTAATCAACAGATGATGACTGGTCTTCCTCCTGTTTCATGCAGAGATGGTGTTTGTGTCAGTTGTGTTCTCGACAAATATCATTGGGACAGTTTTGACAAACGTACCTCTTGGCATGCCTCAGTCCCTTTGCAGCTTGTTCATAGTGATTTGTGTGGTCCACTTTCTTCTCCTTCTTTTTTTGGGTGCAAGTATTTCTTAACTTTCATTGATGATTTTTCTAGACGTACTTGGGTTTACTTCTTAAAACTTAAGAGTGAAGTTTTTGTCCTACAAGGCCCTTGTAGAAAAGCAATTTGGACATCAAATTCAAAAGTTAAGAACGTATAATGGAGGCAAATATGTGAACACTAATTTTACAAGTTACTACTCTACACAAGGCATCCAAATGCAACACACTGTTCCATATACACCACAACAAAATGGTGTTGTTGAGAGAAAGAACTGCACCTTAAAAGAAATGGTTAATTGTATGATCCAATATAAGGGATTAAGTCTAATGTATTGGGAGGAAGCAATCAACTATGCAAGTTACATATTCAATCACATTCCCATAAAGGCTCTTAAAAATATAACATTGGAAGAAGCTTGGAATAAAATTAAATCAGATGTAAGCCACTTCTATGTATTTGACAGTATAACATGGGCTCACATTCTTGATTAGAAAAGGAAAGCATTGCAGCCTAAAAGTGAGAAGTGTATATTTGTTGGTTATTCTGAAGATGTCAAAGGTTATAGAATTCTTCAACCACATTGTAATGAAATTATTATTAGAAGAGATGTTAAATTTGATGAAAATATCTTGGCCTGCGAGCCTAATTCGACGATTATGCCTTCTTCGACGTTTGTGCCTTATTCAATTCCTATTCTGGTTTCTTCTTTAGATGATGACAATGAGGATAATAATCCACCTCTGCTTTCTCACCTTCCTCTAGATGAGTCATTTGAACCTGAACCAACACTAGTTCCATCACTTCCTAGATGGGTCCGTTCAACATGAAAACCAATTGGTGGTCTTGTCGGTGATCCTTCATATCAACGTCGAACATGTTCATAGTTCTAGTGAGCCTCTTCTCTTTTGGCTCAAGTTTCAGAGACTCATGATCCATAGACATTTGCAGATGCTTCAAGTCATCCAAATTGGGATACGTTAATGAATGAAGAGTATTGTTCTTTAATGACAAACGATACTTGGGATCTTGTACCTCTTCCAAAAGGAAGAAAACTTGTCAAATGTAAATGGGTCTACAAAACTAAGTATGCATCAGATGGAAGTGTTGAAAGAAACAAGGCTCAGCTAGTTTCCAAAGGATTTTCCCAAGTTGAAGGAATTGACTATAATGAAACCTTTTCCCCTATAGCCAAAATGAATTCCATTATCCTTGTTCTTTCCCTTGCTGCCTCACATAAATGGGAGGTCCATCAGATGGATGTTAATCCTCCTTATTGCATGGAGATTTACAAGAAGAAACATACATGGAACAACCTCATGGCTATGTACATAATGACTCTAGCCTTGTTTTTGGCCTTAAGAAATCTCTTTATGGTCTTAAGCAAGCTCCCTGAGCTTGGTATGCCAAAATGGACAACTTTCTTATTGACACTGGATTCTCTAGATGTCATTATGATCGTAATGTATATACTAAGAAAGTAGGAAGCCACCTCATAATCCTTTTCCTTTATGTTGATGACCTTATCCTTACTGGCAGTGACTCAAAAGTGACTCAAAAGTTTTAAACCATGTAAAAACTAGCCTTAAGAAGAAATTTGAAATCATAGACTTAGGATTTTTGTACTATTTCCTTGGCCTCCAAGTTTTGCAAACCAATGAAGGAATTTTTATTTCCCAGTCTAGGTATGCTTGTGACCTTCTTTGTCACTTTCACATGGATGATTGTAAACCAACCCCTTCTCCCTTCCATTCTGGATTCAAGCTTACTTCCACCTGCACTTCTCCTAAAGTTGATGCCACCTTGTACTATCAGTTAGTTGATAGCCTCTTATACTTGACTCATACCCGTCCTGATATTTCCTTTGTTGTTGGTCTTGTTGCCCGGTATATGCAAACACCCCATGAAAGCCATTGGAAAGAAGCTAAAAGGTTACTTTTCTATGTTTGTGGTATAGTTCAGTTTGAGATACATTATAGTTCAGGGGGGGTCCTTTATTGGTTGGTTTCACTGATTCAGATTGGGCCGATGACCCTGATGATCAGAAGTCTATTGTAGGTTATGTTTTCATCCTTGGTTTAGGACCTGTCACTTGTGCCTATAAGAACAACAAACTATTGCACTTTCTTTAGCAGAAGCAGAGTACAAAGCAATGGTAAATGCAAGTTAGGAAGACTTGTGGCTTCGACAGAACCTTTTAGAGTTTGGATTCGAGAAGCAGCATCCGACCAGACTTTGGTGCTACAATCAGAGTGCCATCAAGCTCTCCAAATACCTAGTTCAACATCAGCACAACAAGCACATCGAGCTACACATGCACTTCAACAGAAAGCTCATTCATGATCAAGTTATTGAAGTGTTCTTTTTCCCTACACAAGATCAAGTTGCAGACATTTTCACAAAGTATCTTACTACAAGATACCAGATATATAAAATATGCAGAACAGAAACGAAATGCTAGAAATGACAGAATAACAGTAAAATATCCAGCATAATCTTCACAATACACAGAAATGATATATGA
>SNQJ01S0034284.1:30729-65497 GCA_010110895.2 Picea sitchensis | reverse complement strand
CCCCAAAGGGGCTTATCTTTCAGGAAAACACCCCCTATACAAGAAATGTTACTAACAGGATACAAGGATCATTCTTCTAATATGGACATATGTCCTAGAATTATTCCAGTCCTCCTAGATGTTGAAATCCACCCCATGGGCTACAAGGACCATTCTTCTAATATAGACATATGTCCTAGAAGAATGACTTTCCTGGACCATTTTCCCTCCATCCATTACTGTGAACTCAGGGAAAATGTTTTTCATGTACCAATCTTTCCACTCTGGTCACTATTTTGAACTGATGGAGACAAACCATTATTCTAATCCAGACATACGTCCTAGAAGAATAAATTTCCATGGTACATCATCAATCTTTCAACCTAGACCATTCTACATAGGGAGAATGTCTATCAACCTGGACCATTCTCCATAGTGAGAATGTCTTTCCACCAGCAATCTTTCAACCTAGACCATCCTCCCCAGGGAGGATGTCTATCCACCAACAATCTGTCCTTCTTAGACCATTCTCCGCCTAGAGAATGTCTACCCATTAGAACACTGACTATCCATCTAGTTGGTGATCATGTCCAACACCAGTGGTAGTCTTCATGGAAATCATAGCAATTCCATTCAATATAACACAATTGTGTCTATCCATATTAGTATACAACTACTATCCAGTGGTACAAAACCACTCCTAGTAGCACACTTCTACTAACCAGTTACTCATAGTCACTACTAGTAGATCACATCCACCACAGTAGCATACAACTACTGTCTAGAGACATACAGTCTCCACAACAATCATATCATATGATATCAACATGAATAACAATATCATAATACAAACTTATTCATCTAGGTCATTATTCCACTTACATCTGTGAGATCTGGAAGAGTATCTTCCCTCGAAAAGTAAACATCACCATGGGCTATATGGACTATTCTTCTCAAGCATATAAGAATAATTGTCCCTAATTTATGAACCTAGACTATTCACTTAACTAGGCCATTCTTCTGACACTAATCATAGTGCAACCTCGAGAGAATGAGTCTAACCTAGGGAATGAATTTCCTTGATTGTTGAACTTGAACCATTCACCTAACTGGGTGATTCTTCTAGAACTAATCACAGTGCAACTTGGAGAGAATGATTTTTCCCTAGGGAATGAATGTCCCTGATTGCTGAACCTGGACCATTATTCTGACACTAATCATAGTGAAACCTGGAGAGAATGAGTCTACCCTAGGTAACAACTGTCCCTCATTGCTAAACCTGGACCATTCACCTAACTGGGACATTCTTTTGGCACTAATGTGCAATCTATATAGAATGATTCTTCCCTAGGGAATGAATGTCTGGACCATTTCCTATGGAAATGACTGTCCTACACCAACCTCCTATAATGAACCATTATTTGAAATTGTTATTCTTTGAAACTGCTCACAACTGTGAACTTCAAAAGAATGACTTCTCAGATAGGAAGACCATTATTCTTGACCACTACTCAGAGTGAAAACCAAGAAGAATGATTGTCCTAGACCATTCCCCCACACTGGCCACAAGGGGAATCGATGTCTATGGTACATCAACAATCTATCGGACCATTTTCATTATGAAAATGATTGTTCGATCTGAACCATTTTTCGAATTGGAAAATGACCATCCGTAAAAAATCTTGGGCCACTTTCCAAACTGAAAAGTGATTTCCCATCCTGGACAATTTTCCAAACTAGAAAATGGTTTTCCATCAAGAATATTGGACCACTTTCCGAACTGGAAAGTGACTTTCCAACCTGGACCATTTTTCAAAATGGAAATTGATTGTTGATACATCAATAACATATCAATTCTCCCTCCCAACCTGGGGGTAATCACTTCCCTTTCCAATAAGGAGGTCATCTCCACGAGTCCAGCTTATCCCTTAAGTACACAAAATTTTCATCTTGGACAGAGGCTTTACCAAAATATCTGCTATCTTCTCATCAGTGGAGATATACTAGAGAACCACTTCTCCCCTCTGGACTTTATCACAGAGAAAAATAGTACTTGATCTCAATGTGATTCGACTTGTCATGGAACACCGAGTTCTCCGAGAACTTCACACAACTTTTGTTATCACAATATATCATGGCCAAATCAAACACCTGATCAAGCAGTCCAGAAACCATATTAGAGAGCCACATTGTTTCCATACAAGCAACACAAGTTGCAAGATACTCTACTTTTTTAGTGCTGAGTGCAACATACTTATGTTTCCTGCTAGCCCATGATATCGTGGATAAAATCAAACTGAAACATATCCAAGAAGCACTTCTTCTGTCATCTGCATTCCCTGCCCAATCTGAATCAATAAATCCATGTGGTTGTATATCATAACTCAAATGTCCCATGAAGATATTTCAAGGCATGCTTTGCAGCTATTCAATTTTCATGGCTAAGCTCCACCTGGAACTATTTTCACATCAAAGAAAATATCCAACTGAGTATTCTCCAAATACATTAATGAGCCATTCAATTGTTGATTCAGGGACGAATCTACTGGATCAAAGTTTCTCATATTCTTCAGATATGTCATCATGGGAGTTTTCCATAGATTTGCAATCCATCATCCCAAACTTTTGAAGAATCATTTCAATACACTTCCTCTGTCATAGGAAATTTTCACCACACTTATGCTATACATGAGAGGCTCTGCACCAGGTTGTTTGAATCCATACAAGGTCTTCTTCTATCTTCATACATGGGTCTCTCTTTCTGGTATACCTCAAAACTTTTAGGTTGTTCTATATGCTTCTTCTTCAATTACTCCGTTGAGAAGAATAGTCTTTACATCCATCTGATGTAAACTCCAACCCATGGATACCGCAAGAGATCAGGTAGAGGTATACTAGAACAAGATATCATCATACTATTCTCCCTCCTTCTGGGAGAACCCTCTAGCCTTGAATCCCACCTTGTATCTATCAATGCTTCCATTTATAAGTCTTTTTCATAATTTCTCACATCCATTGTTCTTTATCACAACTTCCTTCTTCAACGTTGGAGTCCATGGAATCTTCTATAGATTCCATGCCCTTCCTTCCTGAAGGTTCGAAATTATTCCTTTCTCCATAGGAACACAAATGTAGATGGAAAACCAGGGATATTCAAGGCTCCTTTTCAAAGAAGACTTCTTCTAGATTCAATATGAACACTTGTTGTTTATCATGGTTGCTACTTCCAATGAAGAAAATGGAAATATACTTAATAATGTTCATGGATTCTTCAATGGATCATATCATTGGGGATTAGCTCCCTGCTAATCCCAACTTCATGCTTGAATGAGAAATATGAATGCTCTTCTTTTGGAATTATGTAATCAACTCCCTCCATCTGAGAGAGTCCATGCTTCAGTTTGCATCCTTCCTTATTTTTGCAAAGTGTCACAAGTTTATTCTAGTTTCCTCTTGATTACTGACTTCTTTCTGAGTCTAACTCCCTCCAAGTCTCTTCAAGCTTGTTTCTATTTGTTTTGATTGCTGCTCATCTAGTAGTTTTTGCAAGCATTGTGTCATCCTTATAAACTTCTTCTATGACAACTTCCGCAAAGATTGTTCATCAAACATATTTCACAAGGGTGCCTGCTCGGATCAAGAACAACAAGAGAAAACAAGAAACATCTCTCTAGAGGAAATGTTAGTTCATCTTGCAAACAAGTACAATAGGAATCTATATCAATGTTACGCATATGCAGTCAAGTATTCATTTCACCTAGCAATAATAGAACCTTTCAAAGACTGTTTTTGTAATGTAGAAACTATCACCATTGATATATACAAATTTGAAGCTTAATAATTTAATCAAATCTGGAACTCGAAAGCTTCACTTGCTATGGAGGGTGCACTTGTTCTTCTGAATGCACTGAATCTAAAATTACATCTTGGACAAGGTATCTAGTACTTTCCCTACAAACACACTCATGTTTTTATATATGATATAACTTGGATAACATATACAAGTGCATACCTTTGAAGTCTTGTAGCACTGTCCAACTTGTCTTCCAATTTGAAACTAGATACCATCTTGACAAGAAGAGATTAGAAACTGAATCAGAAGATTCAATGATTAGAACAAGATAGAAACTCTAGAATTTCAACTTTGACCAGAAGTCAACCTTTAACTTTGAATTTGAACAAAAATTTAAACTTGAAGTTTTTCTAGCGGAGGGTACTAAGAGGTGCACTAGGCTAGGGCGCACTAGGATGTCAAGAAATTAGGACAAATTCTTCACCATAAGTGCCCAAAAACAAGGGTCAGGGTTTGTGGCAGCTGCATAATCATAAAACCTATTTGCAACTATAACTAGTGCCGCAACGAGCTTAACAAATAACTTCCTAATCTATCTTCCAATGGTTAGACTATTTGAAGATAGTGTGTGCCCATAACCTGTTAGAATAAAAGAGATGTGCTTGTTTTTCCATAGACAATATCTCAATATTGTCACCCAACCATAGGCACGCAACCACCCCTAAGGACCATAACCTTGACAGATAGAATAATTCCAGAAGCAATACCAGACCCAACAGATAACCAAGAGATAGCATATCCCTCTTTCTCCAAGAATAGTGCACCAAATAGAAAGTCCATAAACCAGAAACCAAAACCAAAATACCAATTGCAGTGGTTGCAACTGCACTCTTTCTCCAAACGTGCACACCACTTGTCTTGTGTGAGTTGTGAGAGTTTGAATGACCAAATGAGCTCAAGTTCCCTTTATTTATAGTTCTATTTGTCTCATGTCCAGGTCGTATTCTTCTTTTAGAGACAAATACTTAAATATCAATTATTTTAATGAGTTGACATGTATTCTAGGGTTTCTATACATATGTTTAGGGTTTCTATAGATTCCGAAACATTCTAATATGGTCAGAGGTTATACATGGAGGATAATACCTCCCACAACTACCATAATATCAACAAAAACATCGTCATCGATGACAACCAAAATATATTGTACTTTCTGGAATTGAAAGATGCTTTAAACAATTACCAAATGAATAAATAATGGGGTTGAAAGTACATGTATAGAAACAAGTTCCCTAGTGAAGTATGGCTTGGTCGGTGAGGGCGTAACTAAAGACTAGTGGAGGGTGGGGGCCCCATTGGATAGTTTTTGTACTGAGTAGATGAATGGATGATAAGATTGCAGATGGGAAAGTAATGATGGATGAAATAGAGGGTAAATGATGATGAGGAGGTGCATCTGATAAAACCAAAATCATATGATGGGGGAGTCCATAATGGGTAGGATAGAAAAATGATGAGAAGAAGTATGAGGTTCATTTTATGAGATGAAAAACTATGAGGAATCCCAATCCTAAGGGGGAATAATTGGCATGAGTTTCAATGTGTTTTAAGGGAGAACGTATGTGGGACAACTCATGTGGGGGAGAAGGCTAGTGAGTGACAACACCAAAATGGATGGAGGTGAAGGTGTTATAGAGATGCCCATAGGGACCCTAGGGATAACTGTCAGGGGGTATGATTGGATAATGCAATTGTGAGCAGAGGATGGGAATTCATGCCAGTTTGGAATATATACATGTAGGGGGAAAAGGAAGACCACAACGAATGATGTGAAGGAGGCCACTAATGAGGACCTGAACATACAAACCAAATTTTCGACATGAAACATAGTTGAAAATAAAACATATATAACAATTTCTTGATAATGAACTATGGAAAGGTGGTGCATACATGTTCCCGAGGTGCCAAAAGGGGCTCCCGGATCTCCGAGCTGAAATGATCAACCGATAGTACCATTGTGAAGATGAGGGAGTCTGGATCCCAGAGGTGAGAATGGTGAGAGAAACAAAGCTCGAATGCTCTGAAACATAAGTGAGGAAGTTTTGCAAAAGGGTGTATATATGGGCATGGGGCCCATAGTGCCACCTCATTTATACTTGTTGTTGTGGGGATTTGTGATTTGTGAGATTGGACGTTAGTGAACATTGTGAGAGTAGACGATCTCGGGCTTAGGAGGAAAGAGAAACATGTAAGCCAATAAAACCTCTTGCATAGGCTAGGTGTGCTTTGGGGTAGGGTGGGGGCCATACAGATGGTCGTACGATCATTTTTAGGGTTAGGGAAGTAGGGCCTCATAGGAGATTTTTGGATTACCAAGCATATGCATGCAGACTTAATTAATATATCCATGCACAATGTGTAGCTGTATCAACCACTTGCATGTGCATGTGCGTTGGGATCCAAATTTTAGCCCCGTGGTCCAAGTTGGGGTTGGGCACGGCTATTTGAAGGAAAGTCGTGCACATATGCACATATTTTATATGAAAATTTGCACATATGTATGCGACTAGCTGGGTGTCATTCACGTGATTGAAGCACGACTGTTAAGTGAACAATCATGCAGGGGAAAATGTGGTTTTTGGGTTGTTTTGTGGAGTTTTTCTAGATTATGAAAACTAATGCAAATACATTGTATTGGCTTCAGGTTACAGATCATCAGTAGAGGATATCGGTTCAGTGGTGTGAGAGAGACTAGGATTAGCTATAGAGGATGGTGGGGGATGATTCTTGTATCCGATGACATCTAGCCCATACCGGGTTATTAACTTTCTTTGACTTCTCGCTAATCCGGTCGCAGGAGGTGCCACTGGATTTCATTGTGAGGATGTGGCAGCCTGATTGGTAGGTCTTCGTGGTGCGAGGGAATGAGATCCACATATCAATGGAGATTGATATTTATTTCTTGACTAGAATCCCTTTTCGAGGAGTAGAGTTGGCACCAGAGCCTAAGATCCATGCAAGTGCGAGTGTGGGGGCGTTGGCCAACCACTACTACTCAAGGAAAATAGTGATGAGTAACATCTTAGTCTGTATAGTCGTTATTGATTCCCTAGAGATGCATGTTTTTTGTGCCATGGTTGTACAAATTGATGGGTCACTAGGGACCCAAAGCATCTCGGGTGCCTAGATGGCTATCCTAGAGGAGGCTATGGGGGGTCGCATTTTTTCCTAGGCTTGGGTGATGCATGAGTGCATGGTGGAACGGTTAGATAGATGTGTGGCGATGAGAGGTGGTGAGTTCACCTTTGGTTCCATATTATGTGCCTTCATTTTTTAGTGAGTGGTGTTGCTACGCCCATGGATGATTTTGGACCTGCCTAGGATGCAAGATCTGAGGTTGGTGAGATGGGGACACTGATGCCACGTCAAGGTGGGGGTGGTGTGGGGTATTACTTTACTCACTTGTTTGCGCAGGTCTGGTGGTAGACCCCACAGGTTTTCTATGACTTCCCTACCACGAGATTGATTTTAGATACCATCTAGATATGCGATTGTCGTTGGGGGAGGAGTGGGATGACAAAGGTGAGTATGTTGTAATTTTTCATATTTTCATGTGCTTTTATTATATTTGCTTGGATGTTCTCAGTATTGATACACCTTTTTCATTTTGGTTATGTAGATGTGGGACCCAACGACTAAGAGGCTAATGCAACGCAGGGCTTAGAGGATGAGCGAGTTGTAGAGGGGAGGGCGAGGAGGCGTCATCGATACAATGATATCGAGGTGGGTCCATCTCATGCATTGATGGTAGGTCCTACAATAGGGAAGGGTAGATATCAAGAGGGGGTTCGAGACCGAGAAATGGAGGATTTGAGGTGACTATTTGAGGTTGTGTTGGACAGGGTGCTAGAGGACCTGTGGTCATGGATTCGAGATGAGAGATCCTTGGAGCAGTGCATTGGTGGTCCATAATTCAACGGGAAGAAGTAGAAAGGGATTCCATGAATGGGAATATCCCTACAAGAGATATTCCCCCCGAGGGGGACCACCCAGCTGGTGGTGATGTACCCCAGTTAGGGTCACCCTAGATGATAGTGTGACATGTCACACGCATGGCCTCATTTTGTATGATGTATAAGAGTCTTATGAACTCTTATTTTGTATATACTAAGGGTTGGATTGAGAGGCCCTAGCCATGGATCTAAGGCATGTTGTAATTTGTATCAAACAAATATTTAGCATTGATGATCTATATATGAGTAGACCTCTTGGATATTTTACGTGTCTGGTGTTTTCATGATATGGTGTGTGTACTTGTTTTTATTTGATGATGGATGAATGTGACATGTATGTTTAATGTGATAAATGCCAATATAGTACTCGATTCATCGTGTGATCTACCATCTGATTGAGGTTTCTAGAAATAGGATTAAATGTGATAGAATCAAAATTTTGTAAGAAAATTTTGACTTGCAGGTTCTTGCGATAATGACATGGATCACAAACACGATACAGGTTGTTGAGCTGGTGGACAATGAGCAGAGAATCTAAGAGAAAGTTGAGGCGACGAATATGAAGGTGACTAGCCTCAGAGAGGAGATCGATGATGACAACATATTAAACTTGGTTATTGGTGGCAAGGTCGAGGTAAATGATGTTGGAATGGAGCAACACATGGTCGAGGGTGTAAATGGCCCAGGATGCCAAAGAAAGATTCCGGGTCCAGCAACTCGCTCCATCTACGTACCCGATGTGATAAGTGAACATAGGATTAATATATTGAAAACAAGGACACATGATTAGGCTTGGATAGTGAGAGAGATAAATCCATAAAACAAAGGCTAAAAACAACTAGGAAAACAAGAAAACCTAAGGTAAGATGGTTATGCCTAGGGGTAAAATTTATTCAAGTATAACCCATTGACTAGGTCCTTGAGGGTATCCCCTTCAGGGTGAGATAGAATGTAGGCTCCCTTAGTAAGGCAATGACAGATGACATGGGGTCCCTGCCAAAGGGACTTGAATTTTCCATGGCCAAGAGTATCATGGGCGATATTGTAGGCCAAAACAAGGTCACCTTCGATAAAATATCGAAGGTTGACTTGGCGGTCAAAGGTGTCTTTGGATCGCTTCTTAGTTGCTTCATTGTTTTGTAACGAGGCCTTATCATCTTCATCGAGATATTCAAGGGAGAAAAACCATTTCTCAAGCGATAGTGTGTTGGGTAGGAGCTCGATCGCAGTTTGCAACATTGAAGCATGGTTTCTAGAACTTTGTTGAGTGCTTTGACTTTCCCATTAGAATGTGGGTAATGGGGTGAGGTGAATTCATGGGTGAATCCCAATTTGGTAAATATCTCCATGAAGTCTTCGTTTTAAAAGTGCTTACCGTGGTTGGAGACTAGTTGTAGGGGAACCCTGAAGCGGGAGATGACATGGTTAAAGAAAAAGCATGTCGTTGTGTTGGCCATATTGTTGAATGTGGGCACAACTTCAGCCCATTTGATGAATTAGTCAACAACGACTATGATTTACTTGTGTCTATTGTTGGATGAAGGGTTACATGTCATGAAATCAATGCCCCGTTTGCAGAAGGGGTCAACTGTGATGACGAGGTGTAAGAGGGTAGGGGGTGCCCGAGCCTTATGTGTGTATAACTGACATTTGTCACACTTCTCAATTGCATGGATGCAATCATGAAACAACGTGTGCCAAAAATAACCTTCCCGAATGATATTTTGTACAGTGGACATGCCAGATGAGTGACCGCTACATGCGCCACCGTGGCAATCATTCAGAACTATCTCTTCCTGTTCAAGGGTGAGGCATTGTCGAAGGATAGTGTCAACACCTTGATGATAGAGAACATATCCTATGAGGAGGTATCATGAGGCTTGGTGTCGGATGTGACGACGGTCGTCTCGAAAAAGGTGAGGACCGAATTTTTTAGTTCAGAGATAGACCAAAATATCGTCGTCCCATGGGTCTGGGGACGATATGAGAAATAAATTCTCATCGAGGAAATCCTCATTGACTGTGGGGTCAGATGAGTTAGATGGAAATTCTACGAGGAGCTCAATGAGGACAAGGTATTTTTTTCCCTTTGGGGTGGTAAACTCTAGGTTGTATTCTTGAACAATGGCAATCCAACGAGCAAATTTTCCATTGATCTGGTGGCGACTCAAGAGGTAATGAATTGGGTTGGAATATGAGAAGACTTTGGTAGTACGAAGTAACATGTTTTGACGCAAATTTTGAACTGTGAGGACAACTGCTAGAGCTATCTTCTCCCCATGGTTTTATTTGAGTGGTGGCCCTGAGAGGTTCTTGCTGATATAGTATATAACATGTTCATGTTGATCATCATCAACCTAAATGAGGACTCTGACAACGAATTTTTTTGAGGAGGATAGGTAGAGTATGTAATTCCTATCATAGTCTGGGGGACTAATTAAGGGGGATTTGTTGAGTGCATCTTTGAGTGAATCAAAGGAAGCTTGGTAATGTTGGTCCCAGTGAAACTGAATGTCACGTCATAGTAATTGTAGGAAATCATGAGCACGAATGGCATAGTCAGGGACGAAACACCACAAGAAATTGGCTTTGCCTTGGAGGATCTACAATTGACGTAATTTCCTGGGAGGGGGGATTTCATTGATTGCATGAAATTTAAGGGGGTATGCAACAATGCCATGATGGGATACAATGAAGCCCAACAGGCGGCTTGCAGTGATGCAGAAGATACATTTAAGCGGGTTTAGTTGAACGTTATATCTTTGACAACGTTCAAATATTATCTATAGATTATTTATGTGTTGGGAACGTTTCTTGGACCAAGATATGAGGTCATCCAAGTAGGCAAGAACGATGTGAGAGAGATCATGGAAGGCGTATGTCATCACACGTTGGAAAGTCACCCCTACGGTTTTTAGTACGAAGGACATGACGCAATAGGAAAAGGTGCCCCAAGGGGTTGTGAAGGCAGTTTTGTATTGATATACATGGCGGATTTGGATTTGGTTATAGCCAGAAAATCTATCCATGAGGGAGAGGACTTCATAACTAACACATACATCGATGAAGGAAGTGGGGAATTTGTCTTTGGGACAAGCTTGGTTTAGTTCACGAAATTATGTGCAAACTCGAATGGTAACTTGTTTTTTATTGAAAGGGACAGGGTTTGAGATCCAAGATGTGTATGTGATGGGGTATATGAATTGAGATCTACGTAGTTTGTCAATCATGGCTTTGATCGCCATGGATTTGGAAGGGTGAAGGGGGCGTTTATTTTAGTGAACATGGGAAACATCAGGTCAAGTGTCAATGTGATGTTCAACAATAGTTGGGTCTAACCCTAACATTCCAGTGTATGACCAGGCAAACACATCCCGATATTCCTCAAAGAGGGCCTTGTATGCTGAAATTTCATCTGGGGAGCATGCGATCCCCATAGTGATTTCTTCCATGACACGAGGTTTGACCGAGCTGTTGATCTTGAGTGTGGGTGATATATTTTCCATGTTACCTTCTTCAAAGGTGTGAGGTGTAGGTATTATGTTTTTGAACCACACTACATGGATAGATGCGATGAAATTCTTAGCTTCAATGATACAGAAGGGGGTGTCTTTGGGTGGTCGAAAGGCATTGTGAGCCAGAAAAAGGGATCGATGATGAAAATCATCCCATGGGTAATATGGTGCACATATAACCTCTAGAATGTCTTCATCAGATTGAAAGGTGATGGAGTATAGGGAGTCTATAATAGGTGAGAGTGGGGTGTTGAGACTCATGGGGGTAATAGGTGAGGCATCTATGGATGAGGGTGGAGTTGAGGATTGGATATCATCATTCGACTCTGAGGTAGATGGACCTACGAGAGGGAAATGGGGATTGTCGGTAGATGTTATGAACTAAATATCCAAATATGAATCAGATGTACCGTTGTATGGGGGAGGGGGAATATCGTAAATCAGTGTTACATGAGAGTTTGGGGGGTTTGGGGGGAGGTCTTCACCTCATGTTGTAAGGGAAAGAGGGGTCAAAGGATGAAGGTTGGTCCATGGAGGGGGTATGCCATGACTGGGTGGATGGGGATTGTTCACATCCTAGTCTATCAGGTTTTGTACTATTGGTGTAATGGGTGGGATGGAATCCCTCTGGCGTGCTTGTCCCTCAATGATGAGTGGGCACCAATATGTGTAATGATCCATCTGGTAACATAACATGCAAGGGAATCGCTTGCACTCATTTATTGACGTAGAAACACAGAGAATGTTAGTAATTGTTGATACATAGAATATGGGTTGGAATGATTTGGGAAATTTGATTCAGTGCACTGTTGCGAGGGTGTCTCAAATTGAGGGAGGTTTGGGCAGTGGTGTGTGTAGTGGTCGTACTAAGAGAAGATGGCACAAGTGTTCTTGGTTCTCGAACTGGGAGGTTTGGAGGAAGAAGGTTTTGAGGAAGCCGGTGGGGCTATTGGTGTAGGTAGTAGCAACACACTTATGGGTTTTGGAATGAGATTTTGCAACTTGGGTAAAGCAGGGAAACGATTGGTGCAGTGTCCAACGATGGAGCTCAATGCGCATGGGGGTGGTATGCATGGTGTGGAAGGGGGAAGAGGTTCCTTATTCTTTCGTGTGTCATGTTGGGATGTTGTGTTTCCCCTATGGTGTGTAGTGGGGTTCCCAGTGGTGGTATTAATGCCCCCAACTGTGTGACCAATGGGATGAGTGGGTGGATGTGCCATGGATTGTAGTAAGGGTACCATAGTTTGAGGTTGCAATGATAAACCTGGTACCTTGGATGGGGGTTCTAAATAACACACATGGATATATATGACCATATAAGGTAAGGTGAGGGTAGCAACAACTTGGTATGTTTTTACTCCTGGGGGAGGAAAAAAGAAGGGTATTTGGGTGATGTCCTGTGGGACCATTTTCCAAATGGGGATTTGACCCATGGGTGGTGGGCTCTACGATGTTTCGTCTTGAGGATTCTATACAGGGATTACGTCATGAAGTATTGGGGTTGGTTGGGAAGGAGTGGATGTAGATTCTAATGAGCTCTTCGTGGAAGGGGGGTTGGGTGTCTCTACTCCATCGGTTGTGATGATGTAAACATTGGTGGTTGTGGGGTTGGGGTGAGGGAAGCCTTGGTATGTACGAATCAAATATGGATCCCAAAACATCCTTGTGCCTACATCTATCATGGGTAAGAGGTCAGAAGTTGAGTGAATTAGGGGAAGGATGTTGTCAATATGGCCAGACTGGTTAGATTCACAATGGGTTAATTGGTTGATGGTGAAAATTTTCCCATTATATGGGAATAACATGGTGCAAAAGAATGATGAAGCCATTGCCTGCATGGAATACATGTAGCTCCAACCAAGAAAGAAGTTATAATCTAGTTGGGCGTCGATGACCTCTATCTCAATGAGAATCATCATGTCCCCTAAATCTATCAGAACGTTTTGGTAAAATCCCTCTAGTTGGGATGGTCTACTTCATTAGCTCAAAGGCCAGTGATGGATGAAGGGATTATCTCAGGTGAACCGAGTTGTTTCCATACTATTTTGGACATGATGCAATTAGATGCTCCTTCATTAATGATGCAACAATGGATGGTGATATTCCATATTTTGACAGGAATTTGGATTGTGACTTAGGATGGGAGTCAGGGGTCTTCTTTGTATAAGTCATATGTGATTAGATGGGTGTCTGTAGGATCTACTGCCCCCAATTATGAAAGTAATTCTTTTTGTGGGGAAGGTCATGTCTGAATGAATTCCATAATGGACATGGAAGTGAGTGATTAAACAATATTGTCAATGAGAGTGTAGCTATGGGAAACTCGGGCATGGGGATTATGCACATTCCTACGCAATGGTGCATGAAGAATGCGAGTGATGGCTTTAGTGTTAGGACGATGAATAATCAAGGGTTGTCCAGTTGGTGGTTGGGGAGCTTCCGAAGTGGTGGGTAATGGATCTGGGGGTGTACCATATTTGCGAATGCGAGTTTGTAAGAGGATTTCCTCTTCAGCGGTGAGGAGGATATTGTGGTCGGTGGTGTTCACTAGAAGGGACTGGTCAGTGGGAGGGAACTTCCCCTGAGGGTGTGGGAGTTAGGTCACTTATGGTTGGGTGTGAATTAATCCTTAATGTGGGATAGGGTTTTGTAATACCATTTTTATCGAACAAATCAGTAAGTGCGAACACAAACTGATCTTCCTAGTTTCACCCCAAAACTAGAACAAAACAAGACAAAATATAAAACTTTCCCTAAGTTTCAATAATCAAGCATACTAACTAAAAAAAGATAAATGACATACCTTTTAAATGTCATTTTTCCTCGCTAGTGTCATCCTCATTCCATTCCAAGGCTTATGGGATGTTGAACCTATAAAAAGACACAAGTCAATGAAGTGAAAGCAACAACGTATACTCAACAAAACCTATGTATGTGATCAAGGAGTCATACAATAAAATAAGAACAATTTTATGGGAAATAAATATATTGTTGTATTAGAAATATGAAAAGGAGAATACAATCGATGCCTTGATGTTGTAAGGTCCATTCCAACAGTTCCTTTATTCCCACACACTTCTTCTCCATGGATTTTGAGATCAACAATCTATCTTGACAAAGAAAAGCTCAAAGCCAACATACAAGCTCCAAAACTCAAGAACTTTCCAACTCTATCCAACTCAATCCAAATTTCCAATCCAATCTTCTCCATGAGAGCTCCTCTCCTTTTATAAGCCAAAGAGGATAAGTTGAGGAGGTTAGGATGATCCCACTAAATCATAAAAGTGAGTAAGATCCAAACCGATCGGAGGCCACCTCACCAGAGAAGCTTCTCCTTCTAGAAGCATTGAGAAGATGCTCATTTTTCCCATATACAAAAATCGTCACGCCCCTATAACTGAGCAGAGTGCGATGATGTTGCAGGCCAAGTTTAGTACAACAAGTGACAATATGGGATCGTCACACCCCTAACATTAGGTAGGGTGCGACGATCCTACTTAATAGGGTTTTTACAAAGGAAAAAATGACTTCTTCTCTCAGGCAAAGTTATTCTCCCTTCTTTCTTTAGGAATTCGGGCCATTGATCCTTCTAAAGACAAATGATAGGTTTACATCATTAACGGTCATATGGGTGAAAAAAATAATGTGTAACAGAGATCCCCCCAAAGTATGAATTTAGAACAGAGTGATAGCTGAAATACTTTGTCGAGTGTGTGTAGGGAACAAGGAACACATCGGTCGGAAACCTGCCAACAAACAAGAAAATACAGTACAATAATATATCATCATTGAGGTAGGAATACTCAAAAAAAAAAAGTCTCAAAGCATAAATGACGACATTAAAATATCCATGTCAAGTAAGAAAATTCATGGCCACCAAACATACACTGTGGATCCTTGCCAATATGACTCAAATCTGAACATAGCCACCAAAAATACATTGTGGATCTATGTGTTAAAGACTCCAATTTGAAAATATCCATGAGACATACATTGTGGATCTATGCAAGAGTACAATATGAATATACTCCAATGCAAACTGAGTCTATCAAAAAAGATCCAGGGTCTTCATCTCCACCACTCTATAGTACAAATCTAACCATGCGAATACATGTGTTGAAGTCAAACATGGTAGAAACCACTTGATTACCAGTCATTAGTGTATACCATTAACAAGTGTGATGGAAATCACCATTAATGTCAATGACTCCTAAGTTACTCTAGTACAATCCATTGAATGTGAATTAATGAGCTGAAGTCGAAAAATTGACAAAATATTTCGATCAAGGGTCAATAATGAAAACCCATTATCGAAAACAAGGAAACCTACCATTGAGGCATGCAAGTTCCAAGGTACCAATTAGTTTTTAATTCTAATTCCTAGATAATGAGTTGAAGTCGACAGGAAAAGACTCGTCATAGGAGGGCCTTAATGTATCTCCTATCAGTGACACGAAACTGGTAAAAAGATTTGAGATAGTTCAAAGTAACAAGTCATTCAGGACTAACTTAGGGATGGTCGATGCAATAGAAGGCTTAAGGACTGCAGAAATGACTGACGCATTAGAAGGCTTTCCGGGTTGAAATTCTCTTTGAGCATATTGATAACACAACAATTGTCTTAACAACATTGACTCAAAAACAGGGATCACAGACCAAAAAGTAATCTTATAAAGGAGTATGATCAAGAGACAAGTGAATTTTCCAACCTAGACACAAAGCAAGAGAAAGGGTGTCATGTTCAAAAAGCGACTCTTCCATAGAATACAGTTTTAGATACATTTCTTTCTGAATTCCCCCCCCACCATTTCTGGCAAGTACCTCTTTATTTTTAGACAAGCTTGAGGAGGATAACATATGATTGTAAATGTAAGATCATCCTTCAGATGATTCCCTTGGAGTATGTTTAATGAACCCTGGGAAGGAGTGGTTCGGTCCCATATGGGCCTTTCGATGTTTGTTTTATGAGTTCAAAGAAAGAAAACTCAGTGGTTTTTCATATTTAGAGAGTCTCAAAAACACTTAAAGAAAACTCCAAAATGTCATTTTTTGTAAATTAGTCTAATGAGACCGATAAAGAGATAAACTATTGCTCAATAGATGTGCTTTATAATACTTTAACGAGCGTGAAAAAAAACAAGATCGCTCGACAATATTTTCATGTTTAGAGATTTTGAAAAGAGATTAAAGGGAACTCCAGGGGGTTCCTTTTTCGTATAACCTTTACGAGTCCAAAAAAGTGATAAAAGTTTACTCGGTTACATTCTCATGTATTTACGAGAACGAGAAAGAACAAAGACTAAGCTCGGGATTGTTTTCATTTTTACGCAAGCTTAAAACAAAACAAAACTATGCTTGAGATAGATTTTATTTTTACACAAGATTAAAACTAATCAAAACTATGCTTGGACCTGGTTTCATTTTTACACAAGCTTGAACTAGAGGAAACAATGATTGAGGTAGGTGGTTTCATTTTTACACAAGCTTGACCCAGAGAAAACTATGCTTGAGACTTCCCAACGCATTATCCAGGGATGGTTGGTACTTTGTCCCTANTGGTTTCATTTTTACACAAGCTTGAACTAGAGGAAACAATGATTGAGGTAGGTGGTTTCATTTTTACACAAGCTTGACCCAGAGAAAACTATGCTTGAGACTTCCCAACGCATTATCCAGGGATGGTTGGTACTTTGTCCCTAGCTTAAGAAGATAGCAACTTAACTTCATCATGAAGTCCAAAGGCTGTAAGATATGCTCCCTAAGCTTCATTTTGTCCAATATCACAGGCGGAGGAAAGGAAGCTTCAAATACTATACTTAACGAAGTACTTGACTCAATAGACAAAAGGGGGAAAAAATCTATTTCATTTTTTAACAAGCTTGACACACAAGAAGAACTATGATCGTAAGCTCTGTTTCATTTTTTAACGAGGTTTTCACTGAGACACAAAAATATCGTCATAGCTGGTTTCATTTTTTAGCGAGCTTGAAATCATAAAACCATGCTCAAAGCTGGTTTCATTTTTTAATGATCTTGAAATCAAAAAACCATGCTCAAAGATGGTTTCATTTTTTAATGAGCTTAAAATCAGAAAACCATGCTCAATACCTCTTCTTGATCATGTCTTCCAAGAGGAAAATGCTCTAGAAGGACACCATATCAAGGGAGAAAACTCGGTCATGGCTTCCAAGAGATCTTCACTTGACGGGAGAAACACACTATGGAAGGAGCACATTTCAAGGGCCATGATAGGGGTAAGGAGGTCAGGCTCCAATAGCCCTATTGAAGAGATCACCATGTCAACTATTGGATCTAAGTCATAAGAGAGTGATCTTACAGTGAGAGGCTCATCTTCATCGATAGCTAAAGGCATGGGAGATAATGCCACATAATTAACCTGTGGTGGGGGTAATACTTTCTGCATATAAGAACCATTTAGGGAGTTCATTGGATTGGTAATCAAGTATGGACCAACAAATGAAAGTTGATCAATAGCCACAATTCTTCTATCGTGAGGGAAATATATCACACGAAAAAGAGTGGACACGATATCTTTCATGGCAAAGACATAATCTCACCCAAGGAGTAAATAGAAATCCAAGGGGTCTTGGACTACCATGACATCAATAAAGACAGTTCTCCCTCCCAAAGTTATAGGAAACTGAGGAAGGATGACTAAAGGGTGACTGGATCTTCTGTTAAAATATAACATATTTTGCGTAATTGACACAAGCTGGGGATAACCCAAATCTTGCTTAAGCAATAGAGGACAAAATACTAATGGATGAACCTTTGTCTATCAATGTCTGAGGAATGTCCCGACCACAAGCTTGTACTATAATATTGAAAGGAATGTGAGAGGGAAGACGAGGTCCAATTAGTGTACCCAAATAAAAAAGTATGACCTCATTACTTGGAGGGGGTTCCACGGATGAAGGAGGAATGCCCCATAGCACGGTAGATTTTGTATCAACAAGAAAAACGTGGGCAGTATCGGATTTATTCTCTAGCGGGAGAGTAGGATCGAATGATGATGAGTTCAGATTGACCACTTGAGTTGCATTCTCTAAGGGGAGAATGGGATCGACGAATGGAAATAGATCGACCGCTTGGGTGAAACTCTCTAACATGAGAATGGGATCGACCGAGGATTTGATCAGATCGACCACTTTGTCAACTAGTTAAACTAAGGACGTGACCAAATTGACCACCTTATCAATCGAAATAACTGATGAAGGGACTGGGTTGATCATTCCATCAACTACAGGTGGGTCAAGAGTAACCTTGTGATAAACAACTGGAAGTTGAGGATGGGAAACAATCATGTCTTCCAGTAATTTCAAGGCTTCGTCCATACGAGGGAAAAGGTGAGATTTATGACTCCCTTCGCATAACCTACAAGGAAACTTGAATTTACTTTTATTCTTCCCAACAATATCTTGACTAGTTGATGGGAGGTCATCAACATGTTGTTAAGAGGCCGACGACATGGGATGGCGAGGGTGTGTAGACCATGCTTCTATAACCTTGTATAGACCAAGGAAATCATTAATAATATGGCTACCCTTACAAATATTGCAAGGGTACTTGGGCTTACGGGTTGTTTGGGTGATCTTGACATCATCAACACTCCCAGCACGATTATCAGTAACTGGTGGTTTTCAACATGTTTGGCAGTGGTTGGAAGTTTGGACCCTTACTCATTTTTCTTCTTCTAAATCTTCCTTTTCTTATTCTTCTTATCCATCGAGTTACTAGCTTCAGATCTTTCACTCGACGAAGAGGATGAAATAGAAGAATACCTTGCAAGTGAAGAAGGTGAAATATCAACATGAGGTTGATGTTCTTGGGGGAAAGTGATTACAACCGAAGCACTTGCTACATTTGGGATTACCAGAGTGGAAATCAACCATATCGGTAATCTAATTGTGAGACCTGGAAGGCTCAAAGTAGCGATGTAAGGAGGACCAACGTTTTTCGTAAGAAGGAAAAATGAAAGGTTCCCCTAGAAAAGGGGTTCCTTCATTGGTCGTTCTGGGAACTGACGTCATTAAACACAGCTCCAACCTAGAGTATTCTAGGGAAAACAAACAACACACGCTAAAAATCTAGGAAGCAAACAGGCAAACAAAACCTTCTTATAATGAACGCACTATTTGGTGATTAAATCCAATGTCGTGGGAACAATGTAAGAAGGGGTTGAGATAGAGAGGGTGGAAAAGTTACGTTTACAACATTCTTAATGGACTTACACCCTGGTGCAAGTTCCCACACATAAACGTGGGTATACCCTCCAAGGATCCCGAGTGAGTTTGGCCAACGTCGATTCTAGGTACTATGAAAACTTGCCCCTCCACAGTCACCTCGTGTAAAGAACCTAAAGAGAAAGGCTACTAAGGTTACCAAATACAACAATGATGCCTGGGGAAACAATCAAAACTTCGATCCACGCGCAAAGGTAGGGTATCTAAGCCCAAAATCAACTCGAGAAGGTCCCCACGGGATTTTCTTCTCAAGTGACCCCCAATAATACACACAATCTCTACACTAAGACCAACAAAGTAGGGTGAGTAACTATGTCAGTCCTAATGCGACCTCGTGATTGACCCTTGTGTTAGAAGGGCTTCCTAGGACAAAATGTAGCAAGTGGATTTCACCACTCCCTAACTCAAGATTCTATGTTTGTTTACATATTTAGAAAGTTATCTTTCACACCTATTCCAAATCCCTACAACTAATCTAATGTAGGCTTGCTACCAGAAAACATAAAAATGTGTAATCAATTTTTATAAGCGCTTTATTTTAAGGTTGTTGTTTACTTAAGAGGAAAATTGTGTGGACTAAATGATGTTTTGACCGACTCTAAACAATGAAAAGAAATGAGAATGGAAATATTTCACTTCGATTAAAGCTATATTATGAGAAGGAGAAAACGTTTATCATTCCCAGCTGCACAATGTCCCAAACTTTTATTAAACTCATCAATATCAAGAAATTTAAGAAACAAGCCTAAGAGACTGTAGGATATTGAAGAGATTCTGAACCAATAGCCGAGTCACACCAGAGCCAGAGATACAATAGCTGACCGAGGAAAGAGATTCAACAATCAGAAGCCCAGGAATGAACCATAGGGGCACGTTTCTTGTCCCCCCCGGCCATGAGGGGGAATGTTTTATAAGAATTCAAGATTAAAAATGCCAAAAACCATGCAATTTTGTTATTTCAAATGCAAAGATGCCCCCAATCTAATGCAAATCAAGAAATTAATTTTTTTTGTTTCAAAGATAGCTAAAACCAGATTCAAAGTTGTCAAGCAGACTATAATCAGACCCAACAAATCACCTCAAAACCATAGCTAAGATATGGGCAAGAAAAACCATCAAAAATCATTTTTTTCACAATCGTCGCAGGTTGTAGACTAACACATCGCAACGATCCTTGATTGTCGCAGGATAGAGAACAAATATAGTGATATGACATCGCATTGTGTCAAAAGGTAGAGTGTGTTGATCCTAGATCATCGTAATGTATCTCAAAGTAGGGTGCGATGATCAAAATAAAATTGGAAAAAATAAAAAGCAAGAGGGTTTTCCAGTGAATTTAAACAGACTAGATCTCCCAGTGACTTAGAAAACATAAACCATGAAATCAAAGAAAGAAAACAAGACAAAATAGGAAAACAATCTATTCCCCAGTGAAGTTGCCAATTTTGGTATCGAAAAAATCGGTAAGTGCGGAAAAACTGATCTCCCTAGTTTCACCCTGAAACTAGAACAAGACAAGACAAAATACAAAACTTTCCCTAAGTTTCAATCATCAAACATACTAACTAACAAGAGATAAATGACATACCTTTTAAATGTCGTTTTTCCTCGCTAGTGTCATCCTCACTCCATTCCAAGGCTTATGGTATGTTGAACCTGTAAAAATACACAAGCCAACGAAGTGAAAGCAACAACGTATACTCAACAAAACCTATGTATGTGATCAAGGATTCATATAATAAAATAAGAACAATTTTATGGGAAAGAATTATATTGTTGTATTAGAAATATGAAAAGGAGAATACAACCGATGCTTTGATGTTGTAAAGTCCCTTCCAATAGTTCCTTTCTTCCCACACACTTCTTCTCCATGGATTCTGAGATCAACAATCTATCTTGACAAAGAAAATCTCAAAGCCAACATACAAGCTCCAAAACTCAAGAAATTTTCAACTCTAGCCAACTCAATCCAAATTTCTAATCCAACCTTCTCCATGAAAGCTCCTCTCCTTTTATAAGATGAAGAGGATAAGTGAGGAGGGTAGGATGATCCCACTAAATCAAAAAAGTGAGTAATATCCAAACCGATCGGAGGCCACCTCACCATATAAGCTTCTCCTTCTATAAGCATCGAGAAGATGCTCGTTTTTCCCATGTATGAAAATCGTCACACCCCTATATAACTGAGTAGAGTGTGATGACATCGTAGGCCAAGTTTAGTACAACAAGCGACAATATGGAATATTCGCACCCCTAACATTAGGTAGGGTGTGACAATACTCATTAATAGGGATTTTACAAAGGAACATACAACTTCTTCTCTCAAGCAAAGTTCTTCTCTCTTCTTTCTTCAGGAATTCAGGCCATTGATCCTTCTAAAGACAAAGGATAGGTTTACATCATTTATGGTCATAGGGGTGATGAAAATAATGTGTAACAACCATCGATGGTGGTGGTGGTATATAAGTGGGAGGTTCATATGGTGGACCTTGGGGGTTGGGTGCCTGCTGGGGATTCATGACGTCCTTCATACGTTTGTAGTCAGAAATTTAGGGGAAATGGTGAGTGTAATGGCCATATTCGCCACATAATGCATAAGGGTCATTGGTTCAAATATTTTTATTTCTCCCTTGGCATGGTTGGCCATTTTTATTTTCCCCTTGATGGTTTGGATTGGGTTGGCATTGGTTTCCCCCAGCTTGGGGATTTTTTTGAGGGGGGTTCCCACCTTGTCCTCAATTCCTATTCTTTCCTTTCTTTTGGTTATTATTGGGTTGGTGAGGTGGATTGGTCATATTCAACTGTTCAAAGGCTTGAACCTGTTGGAGAGGGGAAAGTTGGATGAGTTTGACCCCTACCTAGTGTTGTTCGTTACCTAGTGTTGTCCATGTGGGGGTACAACAGGTTGGGGAGGACCTGGAAAAGGATAATATGGATTGCCTTGTGGGGGTCCATATGGGTTGTGAAAAGTGGAGGTGGCTCTATTTTTATTGGGTGGATATGTAGTTTTTGGTGAGGGAACCAGTTGCAGGATAGGTATTGGTTGGGGAAGGGATGTGTTTATATGTCTACCCATGGTAGGAAGAGGAGGTGCCATGAATGGTGGAGGGGCAGGGAGGTGGGGGTGGGGGAGGGTAATATGGAATTCCCTCATACAATCGACAGTATGGATTGGTCCCATATGTGGGTACCTATTGTGTGTGTGGTTGAATATGATCCATGGAGCCAATCAACCCATCAACGGTGTGCGATGTTCCAGGTTTCTCTTTGCCAAAGGGAAAAGGGCGAGGAGCATCTAGAAGAACAATGTATAGGTACCCTGATTGGGAGTAGATGAGGTTAAATTATTGTGCCTTAGTGATGACTTGGCCTTTACTTTGGTAGAGGGATGTAGCCACATATTTGGCAAGGGTGGGAATGAGTGATCATAGGAACCAATACATCCTTTGTTGTAGGGGGGTATCCACTTTTCATATGCTTCGACGTCTACGCCACCCATGAATACGCTCAGTGATATGAAAAACGATGGTTTGTTTGCATTATGAAAGAATCTCCAAACTAGTTTCATGATGAATATGGAGTTAAAAAATGGCAGGAATGCTTTGGCTAAGGACTTGAAGGTTGTGTGGGAACCAGACTTCTTGTACGCGTACCATTTGGTTGCATTTCCAGTGAGGGTTCTTTGAAATAACCTAAGATGAACAAAATCTTCCAATATGCTATTGGAAGAATACCATAAGTGAAAGGACATGGCATGGTTGGATGGATCCTCTCCAGCTTTTCCTTCAAACTTAGAAATGTCGGAAGGTAGCTTTGTGGGCATATTCGACCAAGTGGGGTCGTGTAATATGGGATTATTTGTCAATTTGGTTAGATCTAGGATGTTGAGTGAAGCCAAGTAGGGAATGACAAGGGTGGTTCCTTCCATGGTATGAGAGGAAGTGGTTCCTTGGGAGATTGTATTTTGGGAAAATGTTTGAGCTCTGCCTCCTTGTGGTGTGTTGTTCCAGAGTTTATACTTAAGGGTTTAAAGTATAAAGTCTAGGCTTTAAAGTAAAAATAAAAACAGTTCTTTAGGAAAGAACCTATGGTTGATTTCTGAGTTGTCTTTGTTTAGCTTCAAATCATTCCTGGATGCTTATGTCCTATTCAATGACTACCCATGAACGTTCAAGTTCAACCCAAGTGGTGGTTGTCTCTAGGATAGTATTAAACAAGGTTAACACGAGCTAGTTTGATCTGTGAGACCGGGTTCAATGTTAAGTTGTCTTGCAACAGGTACAGTCATGGAGCAAAAGAAGGTTTAAATATCTGTTGTTTTAGGTTTGTTGTTTCTATTTTAGATTATATGAGAAAAATTCCCAAATTTGAATTAATAATATAACAATTTCAGAGGTTGTTTCTCGTATCTGAGTTAAATCGAAAATAATGTATGTGATGAAAGAAAACACAAAGTTGTTTAAAAAACGTGAGGCGTCAATCATGGAAGAATATCACTTTGTAACAGAAGAATAAATTAGACAAGAAAACTTTAATGAAGCATAAAATATGGTGATCTAAATAGTTCATAGGTCTTGTGTCTGCTGATAATAAACACAAAGGAAAATCTATAAAACAATTAGATGAATAAATAACAAATAACCATAGTAGATGTTGTACTAAGTTGTAGTTAAACATTCATCAAATGTATATAAGAAATGATGTTGAATATGAAGAAACATAAGAACACATAGCTAAGGTTTGACGGAATATGGAGTCTCCGATTTGCATTTGTATAAATTCTGGTAAGGAGAAATTTCTCTGCTACAATCGGCCAAAAAAAGACTTCTCTAAGTCTTTTGAAATTATATTTATAAAAAGGTTTTCAACCCTAGACGGTTGGAACTTTCCTTACTCCTAGATATTTAGCGGTTACAAAAATAAAGACTTGAACCATTTCATTGGTTTCTTTCCTATCTTCTTACATACATCAGTATAACGGGCAACATGTATTGTTTCATCATTTCTTTGAAGTACTTGCTTCACTTGTCTCAAAACACTCGACACACCTCCTTATAAACTGCGCTAATCTTTGTGAAGGCTCTTACGCATCCTTTTCTTCAAACAGATACAACTTCCTCTGAATTTTTCAACAACCTACCCTCAATCCTTTTGTCCTCAAATTTTACTGATTGTAACTGTAAGTTTGTCTTCACCAGCCATTTGTCCATTTGTGCAACATTGACCTGTATCAACTGTGAAATTTCAGCCTGAGCTTCATGTAAGATTTCTTTGATGTTCAGTTGATGTTTTATAACATTGATTTGTCCTAATAGTCCAAGACAATCGCCCTTTCCAATGCCTAGCAATTTTTTATCCAGCGCATCAAAGGTCTCTTCACAATATTCCTTTACTTCTTTGGCCAATCTTTTGCTCTCAACTAAATTGGATTCCCATGTTTTTAGTAGTATGTCTCCTCTTATTTGTTCTATGACATACAACCTAGGAGTTACTGATACTTCTTCTTTAGCCAAAAATATGACTTCTTTTTGAAAAGCGATCTGGGCTACTATAGCCTCTTTCTCTTTGAAAGCAATGTTCTCTAATGATTGACTTACTTCCCGAAAATAGTTTTGAATGATATCTACTTTAGAAAACATGCTTTGTTGTTCTGCCTCTAGTTTCTGATGCACTTCCAGTGCCTGGGCTTGAAACGTTGTTACATTTACAAGCTAACTTTCAATAGATATCAACTTAGATTGCAACTGCCTTACTAATTCCTCTTGCTTGATGACTTTCCCTTGAATGGCTTGCATATTCTTACATATCTCATCTAAACTAGACTTGAGTAGTTGAATCTCATGTTTGTCAGTAGCTCTGGCCTGTTCTAGTCCTTTATTTATCTCATCTCTAATATTTTTCTTTGTATTCCTTATTTGGCTTTGCAACTAGGCTATCATTTGATTCCTTTGTTTCAACCTTGCTTTCAAATTATCAATTGAAAACAAATTGGTCGTAGCGAAAGCTCCCAGAGAGACTGCTACCTCTATGGAAAAATCCTCCTCTTCTAGATTTTGTCCATCCACAAGTATCCTATGTTTTTTTACCAATGTACCTTCTTTCAGGTTCATTTCTTGTTTCACTACATATTTTCTCTTTTTACTAAAAAATAAGTCAGAGGAAGATATTTCTTCAATAGAGATTGGGGTAAGGTCACTTACGTACATAGCTCTGAAATGGGGAGTCCCAAAACTTGACTGTAAAGGAGTCAATGCTATAATAGGACTACCTAACTCTGTGAATTGTGTTCCTTATGCTATTTTGGAGGTATCAGCAGGAATAGTTGACGATAAAGGACAAGCCATTTGATTAATTTTTAAAGGTGTATCAGACTTAGAATCTGTTTTAGACCCTAGATGCTCTATCTTCAAAGTTTCTGCTTTTTGTGAAGACACTTCAGGATTCTTTGGGTCTTCCTCTGTAGTTCTTTTATCCAAATACTTTGGTTCAAAACCCGGAGGCATACTTTCTTGTTATGAATGAAGGATTATCAATTCTCCCTGAAGTATCTTGGGAAACCCAGCTCGTCTGTGCTTTTGGAAAGAGAGAAAGTTGGCCTGTAGATCAGGAGGTAGCACTTGGACTCTATCTAATATTTCCTCATAAGCTTTGATTCCTTTAAATATGCCATCAAAGGGGGATTCTTCATGCTCATATGTTTTCATATTGCAATGAGCTAGACTATTTCCCAAAATTTGATATGGATCATGCTTTTTGAGTTCAAGATCTACCAGTTTAATGTCCTCTAATGCTGCAACTTCTACCTTGGAACGACCAAAATTTAGTAGTGAAAACCTACCAATCTGTATAGGAAAAGCTAGCCATAATTTTTCTGAACTGCTTTTAACTCTTTACTGATGCCTCCTGTTATTATTTGGTATGCCACTTCTCTGCACACCAGTCTGTCAGGCAGAAATTTTGGGAGAGAATGAGGGGGAATTGAACATCCAAAGCCTTTGACATAAGAGAAATTCTCTTTGATAAACCAATCTGCAACTATCTTGAAGTTTCCCATGATTTGGTCCGAAATTCGAGGGGGTGGGTATGCATACAATATTTGGTGCACAGGGATCACTACATAGTGACAGATTCGTAAAATAAATCTTTTTCTTTTTTTTCCAATAGTTGAGAGTGATATAAATGGATGGGTTCTGCACAGGTTGGATTCCAACTCCAATTCATCAATGGGAAAGGAGTCATATAACAAATAGCGTCCATGACATTCGCTACCATATAAAAATACGTTGGTTGGCATTTTGAATTTTCCATTTGGTACTCAACAATCTCCTTGGTTAGGTTATCTGAGAGAATCTTACCCCAGTTGAAAGTGTAACCCTCGGCTACCTCGTGTATAATTGGCACCCATTTCGCGGGGAAATGGGTAGGGATTTTTGTCCCAAATAGTCTACATAACATCATTTATATATAGACCATATATTCATTTAACATTGCTGTGGCATAAACGCCATGGGTATCATCTCTAAATTTTATTGAAATTCCCCACCATGCTTTGATTATATCTGGATATTTTTGGTCAAATTCTGTACACTCGTTTCGTTGAAACTCTTCTATGAATTCGGAATTATAAATATATTTAGAAACGTGGGATAGCTTGTACATTACTTGAATGTGTTATGGCCTAAATGAGCCGACGATGACCTTTTGATGGTTCGTGATGCTCCTGGTCTGCACATCGGTGTTCATCAGAGCCCAGTTTATCATGTCATTGTATGGCATGAGCTTCGGCTGTGTAGCTATTTTATGGAGCTCGACCTCTGCTATATCTCTGAGTTTATTTTTAGTCTTATCATTCCTTTCGTTTCCAAAATCGTTTGGGCAATTCCTAACCTCATGCTCCAAGATTTCAAAAATTTGCATCCAGGACCTGAACGAATCTACAACATGTGGTGTGGTATCAGATAGAACATCTGAGTTTGGATTTGAGCTTTCACCGACATCATCACTCTTTTTATACGTTTTCCTGGGTTCCATGATACCTGTGATAAAAATCAAGTAGTTGTTACAAAAATGAAGGCGTAAGCTTTCTCAGATACAACTTGCTAATTTGTTGAAAGTGAGAAAGAAATTTGAATTAGAAACCTTTATTCGCCTTCATCCTGCCTTAATTAGATTGTGCTTCTATGGGTGATAAATTCATTCACCTTAATGAGGAGAGTACAACTGGAGATACATGTCTTACACTATAAGATATTTCATTAATCTATAATAAATGATGCCAAATATTGGTGATTCGAAACCAGGAGTTTGAATGAAATGTCTTTGAAAAATCCCGAAAAGAAAAAATGCGAAAAACCAATTTATATCGTTAACCTTTGTTTTGATTTTAAGTTAATCACACTTAAGAACTTAATACTTTCGGGACTCCATGCTTCAGGTTATTTTGGGTGAGATGAGTGATAATTCTCCGATTTAAAAAAACGTGACTGATTAACAAGATATTAAGTATGTTTAAACTTTAATTAATTGTGACTAAACAAGATTTCGGGACTTACGCATCAGGATTTTGAGTTGTCGCTTGAGTTGAGATTCCCGAAAAAAAAAATACGATAAGCTTGTTAGTGTTTCATGGAAACCTTCACAAGAGATCTAGCTAAAACAAGTACAAACAAAGCTTATCAAGAAAGGAAGAGAGATTTAATATGGAAGAATGAGAAAATATATTCACACTACTCCAATGAGTTGATGATTGATACATAGATCATGATCAATATGATACAATGAATAAGTGGAATACACTCATATATAGGGAAAATCATTCCATAATTAAGAAAAGCAATTAAGCAGTTAGCTTTCCTTAGGAATGCATGCATGCATAATAGTGATGGTAAAAATAGAAAGTCTAAATAGAACTAGTCAGTTAACTCCCATTGAACTAGTGTGTCGAAAATATAAATTTCTCCAACACCCCTCCTAAACATCACTATGGAGTAAAAAATGAGTCCCGACTACTAGGCCATTTTAGGTAATCATGTACAATGCAACTAATGAACACTGAATAAAAGTGAGGAAAGAGGGAAAACCACGTGGGAACAAAACCCCACCTCAAAAGATAATGTATCAAAAGAAGAAAATGACAGTTGCTAGGCAACTGTGTTCTTCACTGCAAGACGATCCTGCAAAGTCTAAAACTTCTGCTAATTGAAAGTCTTCATGAAGATGTAGAAATATTTATGGATCTGATGAAGTCCTTTGGCAACCTGTTGGGACTTGTACTTCTTGATCTTGTGGACCCATCTGCACATGAAAATATTCATTTTTGGTGGATGTGGAACCATATTCCAAGTCTGGTTATGTAGGAGTGAGTCATACTCCTTCCGCATGGCTTCTTTCCATAATGGATTTCCCACAACCCTATTGTAGTTCTGTGGATCAACAGATTGAACCATATAGAAATGCATGGGAATCGCAGGTTCTGAAGCTGAAAATACATGAGAAGGCTCCTCATGCTGAGATTGAGTCCTCCTCGAATCCAATGGATTCCCTGCAATATTGTCTGATGCCTGAATTGTGGTATGTGCCTTCTTGGGCATCTGTTGAAGCTTCGGTGCTGGCTTCCTATCTGGATATACTACCTGTTTATTTCCATGTACATAATTTAAGTGTATGGAATCATCTCTGATGTCTGAAACTGATGGAAGAACAAGAGTATATGCATGTTTCAATGGAGGTGCATGCAAATTACTCTCCTTACGTGTAAGTAGAATAGAGGAGTCATTGTCAGAAAATTTAGTGAATTTATACAACCTTGACTTGTGATCCACCTCACCAATTGAAATAATGGAATTGTCATGCATGTCAATTACTGAAACTGAATCTGATGTAAATTCAACCTTTTTACCTTTCTAAGTGATCTAATAAACTGAGATCAAATTCATAGAAATATTTGGAACATGTAAAACATTCTCAAAACTTCCATTGTGGAGTTCCACTCTCCCTTCTCCTGCTATTGCTACTGGAGTATCACCCCCCATGAGAATAGGGGGTCTTGAGCAAGGACTCAAAGAAGAGAAAACTTTCTCTTTCGCTGCCATATGATGGGTTGCACCAGAATCTATAATCCATGAATCAAATGAGGAATTAATTGCAACAAGAGCATGATGATTACCTTTCTTAGGAGCAGGATATTCTTCCTTCTGCTTCTTGACTCCCTCTGGAATGAAGTTTCCAAGGTTGTTCTGCTGAAGTGCATGTGCCATAAGATCGATCTGTTTCTTCATGCATGTGGATTCTTCATGATTCCGTTTATTGCAATAAGTGCACTGCTTTCCCTTCTTCTTCTTCTTCTTGGAATCTGAAGAGTCTTTAGAACCTGAAGAATCATTAAAGGATTTGGAATATACCTCCTTCCTATTTTATTTGAATGACCCTTTTCCATCTTGCATGGTGAGTGCATGTGCTTTGGGATATTTCATGAGGCCCATATGTATGAGTTTTGTCTGCTCTTGTGTAAGAGACTCAATGAACTGAGCCAACATAGGCATTTTCCAATTTGTTCCAAAAAGACATATGCCAGAATGGAAATTGGAGACATATACACTGTATTTTGGTCCTAGATTGGCCAATATTGTTAGAATAAGTTGTTTCTCTTGTGTAGACTTATCAATACCACATTCACCCAAGATTAATAGCAAAGATTTAAATTTAGTAAAAAAATCTTGTATATTATCAAAACTTTTAGGGTCTAAGGTATTCAACTCTACCTCAAGCATATGACCTCGCATCTCATCCTGCTTTCCAAAGAGTCCTTCCAAGGTGGTCCAGATCTCATTTGGAGTCTTGCATGCAACAACATGAAACCATAAATCAATGGATTTTAATTCAATAAGTAGCCCTGTGGCCTCATCCTTACGGTTCACCCATCTCATCTTCTCAATCGCTGATGTAGGTTATGTTTCTGTCACCATCGTCAAATTATACAGTCCTTTTCTTTTGAGTTGGAATGTCGCCTTGGGATTCCAATCAAAATAATTGTATAGTGTGAGGATTACCACCAAGTTTTACTGTATAATAGTTGTCATATCCATCTCTCCCACTGATTTCAAGAACCCCTAAAAAATTAGTCTCAATCTGCAAGTGAAAAATTAAGAAATTAAGAATTCATATTAGTTTCAGGAGATGATCTTGTGACTTACTTTCTGAGCAAATGGTGAGGAATATCACCAAATGGTTGAAAACCCACTTCCAAAATGGGTCAAGTTATTTTCATGGTGAGCCATTTCCTAAAAAACATAATATTTTTGGAGGAATAACTACTTAAATTTACGACCACGGATTTAGCTCGCCGAAACTCTGATTTTTCTTATTCTTTGGCTTGTCTGGCTTGATCCAAGCAGCATAGCTCTAATACCATGTCAATGTTTCATGGAAACCTACACAATATATCTAGCTAAAACAAGTACAAACAAAGCTTATCAAGAAAGGAAGAGAGATTTAATATGGAAGAATGAGAAAATATATTCACACTACTCCAATGAGCTGATGATTGATACATAGATCATGATCAATATGATACAATGAATGAGTCCAATACACTCATATATAGGGCAAAGAATTCCATAATTAAGAAAAGAAATCAAGCAGTTAGCTTTCCTTAGGAATGCATGCATGCATAATAGTGATGGTAAAAATAGAAAGTCTAAATAGAACTAGTCAGTTAACTCCCATTGAACTAGTGTGTCGAAAATAGAAATTTCTCCAACAAAGTTTATATTACCGTTGAACATTTTTAATTATTCTTATTAACTTGGTTTAAATTCTTTTAAAATTACTTTTTGTGACTTCGGTATCGGTACTTTGGGGTTGTCGTTAAATATCTAACTGCATAAATCACAGAACCCCGAAACCCAAAGCTTAAGCAAAGCTTTTAACATTTTGACCCCTTTTTTAAAATCAAGGGTGGCTCCATAACCTTTTAAGACATTTAAACTGTTGGATTGATCGGATGACCTTTTTTCGACGATGATTATCCAAATGCATTTTTGTGCTCTTTTTATTTAAATAAAAAATGAAATTTTATTTTAGTGTAAGAGTTTTTAGGAAAATATGAAGTTTGTTTCAACAGAGGCTCCATTTAGGGATCTCGTCTCCTTGCGGGATGAGAAGAACATGTAGACCGAGTGCCTTCATTGGGTGAATGGAGTCATTATTGCAATTCTGTGAAACACACTCTGGAGAAAAACAAATAGGACTTTAAGATTTCATCTTTAACTTTGAAAACTCTTCAAAACTAAAACATTTTGTGATCTCGAGTTAGTCTTAAAATAGTTTTTATTTCCTAAAAATGACCTTGGATTTGTATAAGGTAATAAAAAAAACCTTAAATGTTCTACCAAGTTTTATTTGATCTTGTTCGCATCAAGGTGAAGTAATTCCAATGTTTTAAGTTAGGGAATCCCATAAGATTAGAATGTAGATCTAGCCGAAAAGAGAAGTAGTTACCAGAGCATCTTGTAATTCACGTATAACAGCCTATCAGATATGTAGGCATTTCTTCACTACCAACGAGCCTCTTTAGTACCCCGGTGAAGTTATCAGATTTCCCGCATTGAATTTCCTTTCACCACTTCCATTGGTATTTTAACATTTAAATGTTGATATGAGGGCAATCATATAATGAATTTCCTTTCTTCATCTCTTTGGACTAGATGGGGGCAATCATTTAAATGAATTTCCTTTCACCATTTGCCTTGTTTCAAAATATGAAGTGGGAGAAATAAACCAGTATACAGTTGTTGGCAGCCAATTAACATTTTTCCATTTTCTTGTGAGCTGCCTACACCTATGTCCTGGGAACATCAAGTTTTTCGTCTCATTTTCCAAATAGACGAAACTTTCATTTCTTGAGACTTTTGCAAATTTGTCTTCGCTAAGTCTTCACGATTGTAAGCATGAAATTTTCTCCTTTCGAGGTCACATTTCGATCATTATCTGAACTACCAATACCTTTTGTGTCATTATGCATATTGCGCCTATCTTTTTATTGATCTTTACATGATCGGCAATATCCTTTGATCGGGTTTCATACTTCGATGGATTATATAACTCAGTTTTATTGAAGACATTTAGCCTTTGGATTCACATTTTATGACTTGCCTGAACATTGATTCATTGAATTACATGGAGGTCAAGATTTATCTTTTGTGATCCTTATTATTGATCCTTGTTATAGCTCTTGGCATATCAATCTATGCAATATCAATTTGACACCTTGGTTAAACGTTTGATTGGCGAGAACATGATTTTGGGTTTTGAACTGCATGTCGGATGTTTGAACATTGTGGTATAAAATTCATTGCGCATGCACTTAATATTGTTCATTGTTTGACCAATTGATATAATTGTTGAGCTGTGTTATAGGGGATATAACAGCTATGAACGTCGGCGGTGGAACTACTGGAAATAACTTCTATGCCTGGCAGAAGTAACCTTCCTTAACACCGGCCTCCTTACCAGGAAATAAGCTATTCGTCACTTGCCATGCTCATGCTCGCTAATATGATGGTTTCCTTATATTCGCAAATCATACTGAGGTAACTTTGGTCATTTTTTAATGTGGTTTGACATTTTCAGAGCTAGATCTGGTGCATAAAAAGGAAGAAATTAAGATCTGGATACCTCTTTATATTTACACGACCTTGGAAAGTTTCTGGCGTTTCTAGGGTTTCCCATCTATACTTTTATTGCTGTTTGGAGGGTTGTGCGAGTTTAGAGACTGGATTTGCAAATTTCATGTAATAAGTCAGCCTGGATATAAACTCAAAATGATCTGCAACCGGGTTGAGAGGTCGTGGTTTTCCTGGACGATCTGGAGGGCATAGAGAAATTGTATTCTCTTGTGCGAACCGGGTGAGAAGAATATAAGTGGGAATACAGTGTTATGCAATTATCCTCGACCTCCAACCATGAATCGTGCAACACGAAGATCACGCCAAGTTTTCAGATTTGGGCGTTGATCGTATAAGATGTTGTTGAGAATTCCCTCAAATAACGGTTGAAATGAGACATGGTTTAGGTGGTTCACACTTGCCATTCAATGGGTGTCATACACCGTGATCTCCAGCCGGAGAAGTTTATGTTTCTCAGCAAGGATGAAGATTCGCCCTTGAAGGCCACTGATTTTGCCCTTTCGGTCTTCTACAAACCGGGTGATGTATTCAAAGACATTGTGGGTAGTGCATATTATGTGGCTCCTGAAGTATTACATAGACATTATGGACCAGAAATAGATATATGGAGTGCTGGTGTGATATTATATATTCTTCTCTCTGGCGTGCCTCCATTTTGGGCAGAGACGGAACAAGGCATATTTGATGTTATATTGCTTGGAATTACTGACTTTGAAAGTGAACCATGGCCATCTATTTCTAGTGTTGCAAAAGACCTGGTCAGAAAGATGGTTGAACATGATCCCAAGAAACGTCTTATGGTTGCTAATGTTTTAATCCATCCATGGATAAGAGAAGATGGCGAGGCACCAGACAAACCCCTTGACAGTACTGTATTAGTTAGGATGAAGCAATGCAGGGCAATCAACAAGCTTAAAAAAGTTGCCCTGAAGGTGATTGCTGAAAGTCTATCAGAAGAGGAAATAAGGGGTTTGAAGGAGATATTCAAGAGTATGGACATTGATAACAGTGGGACAGTCACATTTGAAGAACTGAAGAATGGCCTTGCAAGATTTGGGTCTAAAATCTCTGAGTCAGAAGTTAGGCAATTGATGAATGCTGCAGATATAGATGGGGATGGGACAATTGATTACCTCGAGTTTATCACTGCTACAATGCACATGAACAGAATGGACAGGAAAGACCATCTTTATACTTCCTTTCAGTATTTTGATAAAGACAGCAGCAGGTACATTACAAAGGAGGAATTAGAGCAAGCACTAAAAAACTATGGAATGGGTTTCAAGCAGGAGATTACTCTGTTTCCAGAAAAATGAACAAAGAAACTACAAAGGGTATTCAAAAAGAATCTGCTGATCTACCAGGTAGATCATCAATAGAGTTTGATTCAAGTCACAAAGGTGAAATGAAAGAAGGACACAACACTGTTTCAGGAACCCTTGGGAATGGATCTGTCTCTGAAATCACTGTAAATGATTATACACAGCAATTTGCCAATTTTGAGAATGACGTTGATGGA
>SNQJ01S0034284.1:8631-21492 GCA_010110895.2 Picea sitchensis | reverse complement strand
TCGTGTAAGCCATTATTGGAGTAATAAAGAAGATGTTTACTTGCGACTGTGAGATTCATCACGGTTGATTTCTTTCAGCATGTTTTCCTTTTCTTTTGGCTGTGTTAAATTTGTTTGGAGTGAATTTATGTGTTCCTTACTCGCAGTTGATATTGTCTTTGCCATAGCTTTATGTCTTCCTTAATCCATCACGACTACATTACATTTTGTTTTCCTCTAACTGATGGGCTTCGTTATATTTTAGTACGACCACTACTATAACGAAAGGATTTGGGTTTTCTGTAATTGTTTATTGCCTTTCCTCTGCACTAGCTATCAGCTGTGTAAGACCAATCTGCATTTTCAGAATTCTGCATATATCCTTTGCTACGTTGGCCTTGCCTTTTTCTTTCCCCTACTGCATCATCATTTATCAAAGCGCTGAAAGATAGACTCACTTTGCCTCACTTTCCGCAAGTTATTTGATCTCTACTATTGTCTCTTTTCTCGGTTTTCATTTGACTCCATGCCCAATGGACCTTTTCCTTGGTTTAACACCCAAACTCCAAAAATCTAAGACCATCATTTACCCATAAATCTGCCCACCTTTTTCACGCTACTTAAATTCCTATTGTGACATTGTTCGAGAGTTCCCTCTTGGGTTGGAAGGGGCATTTCCCAATCCAAAGTGGTTTTAGGTTGCCTTGGGATTGATTTGATGCAGCCCATTTCAGTTTCGAGTGTCAACATTAGGCTTGGCATCGTCTAGATTTATAATGTCGGCCTGACTTTCATTGTCTGAAAAACTAATTATTTTAGCAATTTTCTTTCTGTATATTGGGTTTTTTTCTAGTTTGACAAGAGGTATAGGGATTTTGATTTTATTAATTTCATTTTCTATGCCTTAGATTTTACTTCTGGTGGAGCTCAGCCATTATATCTTCATCGATTTCTTGATAAGCTAAATCTTCTATAATATTGTTGTTCTTGTTATTTTCAGATCTGTATTCTGTATTCAAGGATTTTTCATAATCCCATCTTGTCAAATAAGGCTTTTGACAATCATCGCCAATATTATTTATTTCTTATTCTAATTCCTCAAAATCTTGCATGTCTTCTCCTCCTATAAAATTTTCATTTTTGAAGGGGGCTTGAATCTTTTGGTCATCATTCTTAATTTTCCTTTGTTGTGTTTGAGGGTTAGGATTTCTTTTGAAATCCTTTCTAGGGAAATGATCATTCTTTGATTGGTCCAATTCCATTCTTGATATATTATTCGACAATTCTTTAATTATTATCGCCATGTCATCCATCTTGTCTTCTGAAGACCTCCCAGATCCTGAGGCCCCTCCTTGTTCTCTGTACTTTTTGGTTTCTTTATTTCCTGTTTCAATTTTTTTTTTTAACTTTCCTGATGCCATCATATTTGACTCAATTTCTAAATCATCATCCTTCATTTTAGTGAGGTCTACTAATCTCCTTTCCCTCAACAACATAGCAAAATCAGGATCAAAAACCCCAGAAAAATTTACTTTCGCTGTGCGTTGGGAAGGTTTAACCTGGGATGGAATTTTATTATACAATTTATTAAACATTTGGGTAAACTCAAGAACTGACTCTGAATTTTTCTTTCTCAGAGCTCCAAACTCGGTTAGATAGTAGAGATTATCTTTCCTTTCTCCCCATTGTCTGATAAAAGAATTTTCCAACTCATCGTATGATCCTATTGATCCTACAACTAGACCTCGGAACCAGGTTTTCACCTGTCCTTCAAAAGTTTGAACTACGAGTCTCGAATAAACATCCTCATGTTCAAGGCCAAGGATGTCATCAAACTGGTCAAAGAAATTGATGTGTTCGACAACAGTCAAGTCTCCCTCCCCAATGAATTTCGACAGATTTTTCATATAATTTTCAGGTAGGTCATGGAGGGGAACTGGGAGAACTAGAGGGGCATATCTAGAAGCTACTTTAGAAAAAATCCTAGGAGGGGGAGGTGGTCCTTGACCGAATACTCCTCCTCCTACTCCTTCGGCACCATCTGCTCTGACCGCAGCCATTGAAAATTTAGGAGATGAAGATTGGAGATTATGAGGAAAAATTTTACAGGGGTGTGATAACCCTTTGGTTATGTCTAGATAGGGCGAGATGGATTTGGGAAACTTATTGTCAAGGGACAAGAAACTTGAAAAAGAGGGACTTGGAAAATGAGGATCGGTTTCCTCGGACTCCCAGGGTGAGTATACAGGAGAACTAACAGGAGTCTAGTCAAGGTATACAATATATTCTTTGGAGTTCTGAGAGATTGGAAACTGAACTTCGGGAAGTGAAGAAATGTCGATTGACGTAGGAAGTGAGATAGATCTTTTACCTTTCTTGGTAAAAGAAACAATTGAAAAAGTCACAACTTTAAATTCGGGTAAGACCAACCCAAGTTCTAGGATTTCAACTTTATCGATGGATGGTTCTCCGCAAAGGAGTGGGGCATTTTACTTTTCAAGTAGATCCATAGTATTTGACTGTGTGAATTTAGGTTGATAAATCTTACTAGTTGATGAAGCTATCTGCTTAAGAAGTCTTCTTGATTTCATAATTTTTTTGGGGTCGGATACATGCGAAGTCTGCTAGTTGTCTGGGTTTTTTCTGGTGTTCTTTTGGTTAAAAGCCAGCTTATTAATCATGGATTCGCCAAGTGAAAGGTGGAAAAATCCTTATAAAGTATTCAATATTTTTTCACTATCAAAGAAATAAATTACCAGTGTTGTTATTCCCAGGGAAAAAAAATTTTGTTTCTTCGTTCCCCGACAATGGTGCCAAAAACATGTTGTTCCAGATTTTATACTTAAGGATTTAAAGTATAAAGTCTAGGCATCTGAAAAATTAAAGAGGGTTTTAAAATATGTAAAAGGAAAAATAGTTATTTAGGAAAGAAGCTATGGCTGATTTCTAAGTTGTCTTTGTCTAGCTTCAAATCATTCTTGGATGCTTATGTCATGTTCAATGACTGCCCATGAACGTTCAAGTTCAACCCGGGTGGTGGTTGTCTCTAGGATAGTATTAAACAAGGTTAACGTGATGTTGGTTTGATTTGTGAGACCAGGTTCAATGTTAGACTGTCTTTCAATAGGTACAATCATGGAGGAAAATAAGGTTTAAAGATCTGTTATTTTAGGTTTGTTGTTTCTATTTGAGATTATATGAGAAAAATTCCCAAATTTGAATGAATAATATAACAATTTCAGAGGTCGTTTCCCGTATCTGAGTTAAATCGAAAATAATATTGTATGTGATGAAAGAAAACACAAAGTTGTTTAAACAACATGAGGCATCAATCATGGAAGAATCTCACTTTGTAACAAAAGAAGAAATTAGACAAGAAAACTTTAATGAAGCATGAAATATGGTGATCTAAATAGTTCACAGGTCTCGTGTCTGCTGATAGCAAACACAGAGGAAAATCTGTAAAACAATTAGATGACTAAATAAAAAATAACCACAGTATATGTTGTACTAAGTTGTATTTAAACATTCATCAAAGATATATAAGAAATGATGTTGAATATGAAGAAACAGAAGAACACATAGCTCAAGGTTGACGAAATATGGAGTCTCCAGTTTGCATTTGTATTAATTTTGATAAGGAGAATTTTTTCTGCTACAATCGGCAAAAAAAAAATCCTTCTCTAAGTCTTTTGAAATTATATTTATACAAAAGTTCTCAACCCTAGATGGTTGGAACTTTCCTTACTCTTAGATATTTAACGGTTACAAAAATAAAGACTTGAACTGTTTCAATGGTTTCTTTCCTATCTTGTTACATACACCGATATAATGGGTAACATGTATCGTTTCATCATTTCTTTGAAGTACTTTCTTCACTTGGCTCAAAACACTCGACGCACCTCCTTATAAACTACGTTAATCTTTGCAAAGGCTTCGACGCATCCTTTGCTTAAAACAGATACAACTTCCTCTGAATTTTCGGCAACCTGTCCTCAATCCTTTTGTCCTCAAATTTTACTAATTGTAATTGTAAGTTTGGCTTCACCATCCATTTGTCCATTTGTGAAACATTGGCCTGTATCAACTGTGAAATTTCAACTTGAGATTCATGTAAGCTTTCTTTGATGTTTAGTTGATGTTTTATAACATTGATTTGTCGTAATAGTCTAGGACAATCACCCTTTCCAATGCCTAGCAATTTTTTATCCAGTGCATTGAAGGTCTCTTCACAATATTCCTTTACTTCTTTGGCCAATCTTTTTCTCTCAGCTATATTGGCTTCCCATGTTTTTATTAGTATGTCTCCTCTTATTTGTTCTGCGACAGACAACCTAGGAGTTACTGATACTTCTTCTTTAGTCGAAAATATGGTTGCTTTTTGAAAAGCGGTCTGGGCTTCTGTAGCCTCTTTCTCTTTGAAAGAAGTGTTCTCTAATGATTGAATTACTTCCCGAAAATAGTTTTGAATGATCTCTACTTTAGAAAACAGGGTTTGTTGTTCTGCCTCTAGCTTCTGATGCACTTCCAGTGCCTGGGCTTGAAACGTTGTTACATTTACAACCTGGATTTCAGTAGAAATCAACTTAGATTGCAGTTGCCTTACTAATTCCTCTTGCTTGATGACTTTCCCTTGACTGACTTGCATCTTCTTACAGATCTCATTTAAACTAGACTTGAGTAGTTGAATCTCATGTTTATCAGCAACTCTGGCCTGTTCTAGTCCTTTCTTTGTCTCATCTCTAATATTTTTCTCTGTATTCCTTATTTGGATTTGCTACTGGGCTATCATTTGATTCCTTTGTTTCAGCCTTGCTTTCAAATTATCAAATGAAAACAAATTGGCCATAGCGAAATCTCCTAGAGAGCCTGCTACCTCTGTGGCAAAATCCTCCTCTTCTAGATTTTGTCCATCCACAAGTATACTGTGCTTTTTTACCAATATACCTTCTTTCAGGTGCATTTCTTGTTTCACTACAACTTTTATCCTTTTACTAAAAAAGAAGTCAAAGGAAGGTATTTATTCAATAGATATTGGGGTAAGGTCACTTACGTACATAGATCTGAGATGGGGAGTCCCAAAACTTGACTATAAAGGAGTCAATGCTATAATAGGACTGCCTAACTCTGTGAATTGTGTTCCTTCTGCTGTTTTGGAGGTATCGGCAAGAATAATTGACGATACGGGAGAAGCCATTTGATTTAGTTTTAAAGGTGTCTCGGACTTAGAATATGTTTCAGACCCTGGATGTTTTTTCTGCAAAGTTTCTTCTTTTTGTGAAGACACTTCAGGATTCTTTGGGCCTTCCTCTGTAGTCCTTCTATCCAAATACTTTGGTTCAAAACCTGGAGGTATACTTTCTTTTTCTGAACAAAGGATTATCGATTCTCCCTAAAGTATCTTATGAAACCCAGCTCGTATGGGCTTTTGGAAAGCAAGAAAGTTGGCATGTAGATCAGGAGGTAACGCTTGAACTCTGTCTAATATTTCCTCATAAGCTATGATTCCTTTAAATATGTCATCACAGGGGGAGTCTGCATGCTCATATGTTTTCATATTGCAATGAGCTAGATGATTTCCCGCAATTTTATATGGATCGTGCTTTCTGAGTTTAAGATCTACCAGTTTAATGTCCTCTAATGCTGCAACTTCTACCTTGGAATGACCAAAATTTAGTAGTGAAAACCTCCCAATCTGTATAGGAAAAGTTGGCCAGAATTTCTTCTGAACTATTTTTTACTCTTTACCGATGCCTCCTGTTATTATCCGGTATGCCACTTCTCTACACACCAGTCTGTCAGGGAGAAATTTTGGGAGAGCATGAGGGGGAATTGAACATCCGAAGACTCTGACATAACAGAAATTATTTTCAATAAACCAATCTGCATCTGTCTTGAGGTTTCCCATGATTTTCTCCAAAATCTGAGGGGGTGGGTATCCATACAATATTTGGTGCACATGGATCACTACATAGTGACAGATTTCGTAAAAGAAATCTTTTTCTTTTTCTTCCCATAGTTGAGAGTGATAGAAATGGATGGGTTCTGCACAGGTTGGATTACATCTTTAATTCATCAATAGAAAAGGGGTCATATAACAGATAGAGTCCATGACATACACTTCCATATAAAAAGATGATGGTTGGAATTTTTACTTTTCCATTTGGTACTCAACAATATCCTTGGTTAGGTTACCTGATAGAATCTTACCCCAGTTGAAAGTGTAACCCTTGGCTACCTCGTGTATAATTGGCACCCATTCTGCGGGGAAATGGGTAGGGATTTTCCTCCCAAATAGTCTACATAACATCATTTCTATATAAACCATATATTCATTTAACAATGATGTGGCATAATCGCCATGGGTATCGACTCTAAATTTTGCTAGAATTCCCCACCATGCTTTGACTATATCTGGATAGGTTTGGTCAAATTCTGTAGACTCCTTTCATTGAAAATCTTCTACGAATTCAACATTATAAATATATTTAGAAACAGGGGATAGCTTTTACATTACTTGAATGTGTTCTGGCCTGAATGAGCCGACGACAACATTTTGTTGGTTTGTGATGCTCCTGGTATGCACATTGGTGTTCATCAAAGCCCAGTTTATCATGTCATTGTATGGCATGAGCTTCGGTCGTGTAGCCATTTTATGGAGCTCGGCCTCTGCTATATCTCTGAGTTTATTTTCAGTTTTATCAGTGCTTTCATTTCCAAAATTGTTTGGGAAATTCCTAACCTCATGCTCCAAGATTTAAAAAATCTACATCCAGGACCTAACCAAATCGACAACATGTGGTATGGTATCAGATAGAACATCCGAGTTTGAATTTGAGCTTTCACCGGCATCATCACTCTTTTTCTGCGTTTTCCTGGGTGCCATGATACCTATGATAAAAAGTGAGTAGTTGTTACAGAAAAGAAGGCGTAAGCTTTCTCAGATACAACTTCCTAATTTACTGAAAGTGAGAAAGAAATTTGAATTAGAAACCTTTATTCGCCTTCAGCTTGCCTTAATTAGACTGTGCTTCTACGGGCGATAAATTCATTCGCCTTAATGAGGAGAGTAAAACTGGAGATATGCGTCTTACACTATAAGATATTTCATTAATCTATAATAAATGCTGTCAAATATCAACGATTCGAAACCGGGAGTTCGAATGAAATGTCTTTGAAAAATCCTGAAAAGCAAAAATGTGAAAAACCAATTTATATTGTTAACCTTTGTTTTGATGTTAAGTTAATCACACTTAAGCACTTAATAATTTCGGGACTTACACATCGCAATTTTGAGTTGTCGCTTGAGTTGAGATTCCCAAAAATGAAAATACGATAAGCTTATATTACCGTTGAACGTTTTTAATTATTCTTATTAACTTGGTTTAACTTCTTTTAAAATTACTTTTCGTGACTTTAGTATCGGGACTTTGGGGTTGTTGTTAAATATCAAATTTTGTAAATCGCAGAACCTTGAAACCCGAAGCTTAAGCAAAGCTTTTAACATTTTGACCCCTTTTTTAAAATCAAGGGCGGCTCCATAACCTGTTAAGACATTTAAAACGTTGGATTGATCAGATGACCCTTTTTTCGACGGTGATTATCCAAATGCATTTTTGTGCTCTTTTTATTTAAATAAAAAATGAAATTTTATTTTAGTGTAAGATTTTTTAGGAAAATATGAAGTTTGTTTCAACATGGTGGAGGGTGTATTTGTGAGTTACTTTGGATATTGGTTCCAAGAAAAGTGGCCCCTAGAAATCACGAGACTAATATTGTAGCAATAAGTAGTGTATGTGGCGGTACTGCTGATGTCTCAACAAAATTATGAACACCACCCAAAATTTAGGGTAAGCTTCTCAAGCTCCCAAAATGACATGGATATCGTGGTTCCCCTATGATTCTAGCGTAGAGGTGGGTGTGTGTAAATGGTGGTGAAGAATGATACGACCAATTTATTTTTAAATTACTTTAAACAATGTATTAATAAACCTGCATGTAATCAAGTAGTGAAAATCATACATCAAAACAATGTGAAAGATAGTTTGGGATCTTTGTAACTCCACGTGGGGGAATAAAAAAAAAAAAAAATTTGCACGTTTCCTATCCGACGTAACGTACTTCCTCTCCAATAACACTGGACCTCCAAAAAAGAACTCGACAGCAGGGCCACATCCCACTCGAGGAGAAGCTAGTGAAGCGATGAACAATCAATTATAATGAGAGGTGAAAGGGGCATATCCAGGAAGTACTAGCGATATTTCCCAACAACTGTTCAAAATATGGCTGAGGTGCGATTGCAGCCCACAATCGCCACCTTGGGTAGATAAATCCTAGATTGGGATACTGAGCTACCTCCATCAAGCACAACATTTATATTTTTGGCCTCATAAATCAGTCACAGGTTGGATGTTTTCCAAGGGTTGGGTGACCCAAGGAGGTATGCACAGAACAACTAGACCTCAGCCTTTGACCCTTCATGGGTGTCTCCCTTCCTTATGGTATAGGAATTCTTGAGTGGGAGGATTTTTGGGGATTCCTATCCCCAAAATCATAACTTAGACTACCAAATTATTTTGTGTCCCTCCTGTGGAGGTTAGAAAGTGGGTTGATTATGGTTGCTTTTAGAATGTGAGAGTAGGTTGTGAAGTTGGGGTCATGGACCTCGTTTTTATGATGATGTAAAAGGATCTTTTCTAAACAAGTGCAGCCCAACAAAGAGTTTCAAGTATATAGCAAAAGGTTTTTTTAGTGAGTGAGAGTGTGTGCAAGGAGTGGTGATGGTGAAAAGTTTTTTAATAAGTTAAATTCAATATTTTAACATGGTGGACATCGTGTGGTCCTTTACTTGTCTTGTTTAGATATTTTACTAAATTTGTTCAAATGACCCTCGCAAACGAAAGAATCTTAAGCTAACATGGTGGATATGGAAATCCTCACTTTGACTCTTTTATATCCCTAGGATGTTTTGTAATATAAGAAAGCTTGAAAACTATCCCTAGATTGTCACGAACATATTGGCATGTATTTTCCCTTTCAATGCTTTAGAATTCCTAAGTGAGTTACTCTAGAAATTTGAAACTATCCTAATATTGTGCACATGTGGGAATGTGTGGGCCCTTATAAGTATTAGATTTAAGTTCCAAAATAAACTAAGAGGTATTGGCCTCTCCTAGATATTGGTTGATTTTCTTTAAGGGAGATGAAGATTTGTTTAGGCAATGTCTTTTCTGATTTCCAAGATCACACTAGGGTGTGAGGAAAGGGCATACTCCAAGATTACTTAGATAAGTTTCTAGTCCCGAATTAGTGTGATGACTTTGTAAAAGAAAAACAAATAATGAAATTCACATGCTAAGCTTTAGGCCATCCATGTGGCAAGTGAGGAAGTAAACTATGCAAAGGTTCTTTTTATCCTCCCTAATTTTCTATGTGTAGTTTTAATCTATGTATGCAAGATTGGATCTCCAAGATTGCTTTTAATGGATTTTACAATAGTGCACAAATGAAATCTAAACTACTTGGTGGAAGTGAACTGTTCAAGCCTTACAATTTAGAAAAAATAAGACCAATGCACGGTTAAACTGGAAACAATCGTGCCAAAGAGAGAGTCTGAGTTTGGATGATTATGAGAGAGCGTGGATGGGTGTGGATCGCATGACTATTTGCCCCTAACCCGCATGCATGCAGAGAAGTTGGCAGGACAAAAATTTTGAACAATTTCACTCAATGTGGGATGGAATCATGCTCTCTAAAGGCAATAATAGGTCGATTTTAACCCCTGAAAACACAAATGAGTGAGAAAGAAAACTTTAATAGCCTAATTGAGGAGGATTTTGATTCAGAATCCCCAGTATGGTCTCCAATCTATTGGGTTCTTTTTTCCACTTGGGTGAGCAGACAGAGGTCCCTTAGCTATCTAGTTATGCTAGCAAGACAACACAACAATTTGTTAGTTGATTAGAGGCTCAACTAAATAGAGAATAAGAAATAAACAACAAAGAAATAAAAACTAAACTAAGCATGTAACAACTAAAATTGATGCAAGAAAGAGACACAAGGAATAACTACCAAATGAGACTGGTCTTCAAATTGATAACACCTTGGAGAAATATGGGAACTTATGAGTCCCCTCTTCCTCCTTGAGAAGGCTCTTGAGTCCCCAAATACAAACCCTTGTCTCTTCTAACAATGGCTGAAAATGAAAATACAATGATGAAGAATTGATAGTTGAACTTCTCAAGAAGAGAGAGGTGCAAAAATTGCTATGAATTCTTAAAGAGTTCTAGGAGAAAGATGGCTTCTCAAAGACAAATTGAACAGCATAACAATACTCAGATTTCTTCTTAATTTTTGCATACAATGGCCCTTTATTTATAGGAGGAATGCAAGAATTTTCCAAACTAGTTTCAAATGTGAATGGAAGGCCTTTGGAGGTACCTGCCATCCCTTTCAGTGATCCTAAGGAAGAATTTGGGGGAGATTTTGGGTATGGGGGAGATCCACTCCATCCCAAAAGTGGTTGAGGCCTGACCAAAATCATCAATGTGTTGTTTCCGCATCCGCACAGTTTTTTTGTCTGACAGTTGCACAGTACACGCATTATGCGCATAGTACGTCATGTTAGACCGCGCGGATGTGCGCACACTGAAAGTGTTGAATACACGGGGAACTTCAGAACCACTTTTGTATAGTTTTGTGCTTATCTTGTCAAACTGAGTGTAATCCTTCCATATTTATTGGTAGTATGTTGTGCTTATGTTGACTGCTTCTTCATCCATTGTTTGTGTTTTTGGTGAGCAATTTTTCAGTAATAACAATCATTGTTTCCATCCTCAATGTGTATGGTTCATATGAATACTGACAAAGATATTGGGAATTGTTTTTTCTCTAGATATACTAAAGGATGAATTTGTATTCATAGGTGGAGATTTGAACTTTACCTAGAATAGGTCAAAGGTTTGGGGAACCTCCACAAGAATTGATAGACTATGATATTTCTTTGGATTCCATTTTGGGAAAGTAGGATTTATTGATATTGAACCAATCAAGATTAATGCAATTCAAATGAATAAAAATCTAGGAAATTATGAAGTTTCAAAGTGTTTGGATAGATTTTTGATGTCATATACTTTTATTTGGAGGATAGTTAGATCCAAGACTTGGGTTGGAAGTGGAGTAAGTTTCTATCATAACCCTATATTTCTTCAATTAGATTCAAATAATGATAATCCCTCCACATTGTTCAAATTTAAGTCGATCTAGTTGGAGGAAGAGGAGTTTTTGAATTTGGTTAAGCAAGAATGGAGGGGATTTAATGGCAGTTTGGGCACTTTATCTTGTGTACAATTTGTATATTCCCTAGAAAATGTTAAGAGAAAAGTAATAGATTGTGTTGGTGAAAGATACAATACCAAAGATAAGGTGTTAAAGGTAGTAGAGGAGGAGAAAGAGAAAATCCAAAAGAACAATTCAAGTGAGATTTTTAGTGAGGAAGAAAGAAATATGTTGAATAATTTAGAATGCAAGGTAAGGAGGCCATTTCCATATGGGGAAGTGGATTGGAAATTAAAAAGTAGGGGAATTTGGTTGAAGAATAGTGATGCGAAAAACAAATGTTTCCATCATTTTTCGAACCATAGGAAAAGAATGAATACAATATGGGAATGAAGGATTAAGAAGGATCCTTGGTTAGAAATCATGGAGAGAGCTATAATAGGGGTCAATCATTTTCAAAATATATTAAAGTCTCCTAATCAAGTGAATATCACATAAATTTTCAAATTAGTCTTTGTTTTCCCATGTTTTGTTATTTAAGAAAATAATGTGAATCTTCTATAAGAAATTAGAAAAGAAGAGTTAAAGGCAGTTATGTCTTCTTCCAAGAAATACAGTTGAATCTTAGCCCTAATGGGTGGACACTCGAGTTTTTTTGGGGGTTCTTTGAGTTGTTTGAAGAGGATTTACTAAGAGTTATAGAATAATTCAAGAGAATAGGTAGAATTACTAGGAGATTTAATGCAACATTTATAGCTCTCATTCCTAAAAAAGGAAAAATTGGACACTTTTGATGATTTCATGCCTACTTCACTTTGTCACAGCATCGAAAAAATAATTGCAAAAATTCTAGTTGTGAGGATTAAGGGAGTGCAATCATGAATGATCTCTTCACAACAATTTGGTTTTCTGGGAAGTACGAAAATCCATGAGTCTATTGGCACTACTAAAGAGGGGTTACACTTCATTAAGGCCAAACAAAATCCAGTTATGATCATACATTTGGATCTATCAAAAGACTATGCCAAGACATACTAGTTATATTTTACAATGATTTTGATACATATAGTCTTCAACCTCTTAGTTGTGAATCAGATCATGGGCTATGTCTCCAAAATGAATTTTTCTCTTTTGATCAATTGGGAAACCTCATTTTTTTTCAAGCTAGCTAGAAGCCAATGATAGGGATGTCATTTATCATCTCTTATATTTTTTTTGGTGATAGAGGGATTAATCATGGATACCATGGAAGTAAAAAGGAGAGGATACATCCAATTATACAAGAGGATCCCCACACAAGGATTCATTACTTTTCACACCATGGAGAACATCATTAAAATGATGATTGATGATAGGTGACAAAGTTTAGAAGGATTGTTTGATGCTTCATATTGTAAAAATGATTAATATTTTTTTATAGTTATGTGCTCATGTGTTTTTCATTTAATTTGTCAAAAGGAAATTAAAATTAAAGTGAGAAAATCCAACTCAAAAATTAGTTTCCTTGTTTTAAGGGGAAATTAGTTTTATGTGAGGATCCACCTCATAAATTAGTTTCCTAGTTTTAAGGGGAAGTTGGAGTCTCATGAGTTGGTTTGGAATTCT
>SNQJ01S0034283.1:106741-126138 GCA_010110895.2 Picea sitchensis | reverse complement strand
GCATGAAAGATTTAAGATATCCCTATCTAAATTGTTGATGCCTGAACCTTTGTATCATCCCTCAGACTCAATCAATTTGCAAGACGAGAAGCTAGCAGTCATATTAGGTCCCATGGTAGAAGATAGAGACGATTCATCCCCTCATTTATACACATCATTGAACATACATGACAAGGTACTACATAATTTTCTGATGGATTCAGGGGCCTCTCATAATCTCATGCCCAAAATTGTTATGGAATAATTGGGACTAGAAGTCACAAAAGCATACCATGAATTGTATTCCTTTGACTCCAGGAAAGTGCAATGTCTTGGGGTAATTAAAGATCCGGTTGTGACCTTGTTCCAGTTTCCCATGAAAAGTGTGGTCATGGACATCGTGGTAGTTGATGTTCCTCCCAAGTTTGGCATGCTTTTGTCAAGATCTTTGATAAAAAGACTTAGAGGAACATTGCATATGGAACTCACATATGCTATTATTCCTGTGTTTGGGGGGGAACATAGAAGATTGTACAGAGAAGCTCAGTTGGCCTATATCATTAGTGATGAAGCAGACCCCATCAATCATCATATTTTTTCCCTTGATGCTTATTTGGGATCCATCTTGTTACAACTCACTGATGCTCCTGAAGCCCCTCTTGAAACCAGAAAGTAGTCCCTTACCCTCTATGAAGATTCTCATCCGATTACCTTTATGTGGAAAATGTTCTTCGAAGGAGCCTCTTCTAGAGAAGGTGTTGGATTTGGAGTGGTCCTTGTTTCTCCTATTCAATAAATTGTATCTCTGACATTCAAGTTAGAATTTGAAACTACCAATAATGTGGTAGAATATGAAGCTCTTATTTTGGGTTTGAGGGTTGAAAAAGACATGGGAATTAAAGAGATATCAGTGTTTGGGGATGCTAAGTTTATTTTCCAGCAGATCATAAATATTTATCAGTCCAAACACCCTTGAATGAGATCATATAGAAATGAAGTGTGGGATCTGGTTGACAGTTTTTTCTCGTCTTTCAACATTTCATTTATTCCAAGAGAAGAGAATGTCATGGATGACTCTTTGGCTGTATCAATAAGACATTTTAGAGTCCCTCTGCCACCTAAACTCAAGTATGATGTTGAGTTAAGATATATGCCTTCTGTACCTAACAATATCAAGTATTGGAAGGTGTTTGAGGACGATCTTGAGATCAGAAAATTTCTTGAGTCTGTTGATGAGTTCTCTGCATTACACATTGATCAGGGTCATGATATCGAAGGTGACCCTCATGATGATGTATTTCTAAATAAAATTGTTAATCAACATATTGTTCAGTTGCCTAGCAACCACATTCGAAAAGCACTAGTTCCATTAGAAATATTGTTCGACGGGAATGATGTGGCAATAAAATTTAATGGCCCAACTGAGGATTTTGATGTAGCTAAATGAAATATTGGTATAGGGGATGATCCAAAGTTTGTCAAGTTGTCAAGAATCCTGGCAAAGGAGCAGAGAGATGAGTATACTGATTTATTAAAGGAATTTGCTGATGTGTTTTCCTGGACATATGAAGACCTCAGAACATATGACACAATTGTCATTGAGCATAAGATCCCATTGAAAGAGGAGGCCAAATCGTTTAGGTAGAAATTAAGATAGATAAATCCTATACTACTACCTATTATGGAAATGGAGGTAAAGAAGTTGTTGGATGCCCAAATCATTGTCCCTTTGAGATATTCTGAATGGGTAGCCACCTATTCCCAGTGAGAAAGAAAAACGGAGAAATCATACTGTGTGTTGATTTCAAAAATCTAAACAGAAGATCTAAGAAGGACAATTACCCTTTGCCAAATATGGAACACATATTGTAGAGGGTGACAGGCACATCCAAGATCTCCATGATTGATGGATTTTCTGGCTACAACCAGATCTCTGTCCTGCATCAAGACAGAGAAAAGACAACCTTCACCACTCCTTGGGGCACATTCATGTATGCCAAAATTCCCTTTGTATTGATGAATGCAGGAGTAACCTTCCAACGAGCCATGGACATTGCTTGCATTGGAGAAAGAGACAAATTTTTGGTCATTTATCTGGATGACATAACAGTCTTTTCCAAATCTGATAAATAACATTGTCAACATCTGAGAAAGGTCTTCTCGAAATGCAAAAGGTTTGGTCTTTCCCTAAATCCCAAGAAGTCTTTATTTTCCATGCAGGAAGTAAAATTGTTGGGACATTCTGTATCAACTGAGGGGGTCAGGATTGATTCAAGTCGGGTGGAAGCTATTCAAAACTTGTCACTTCCTAGATCCAAGAAGGAGGTTCAGTCCTTCCTGGGAAAAATCAATTTTCTGAGAAGGTTTGTTTCAAATTTTCCTGAATTCGTGAAGCATATCACATCCATGCTTAGGAAGGGGAATGAAGTAAAATGGACTATYGAATCCAGAGAATCCTTCAATCAAATTAAAAAGGAACTGACTGAAGCACCTGTGCTAGTCAATCCCGATTATTCCAAGGATTTTCTAATTTTTTCCTTCGCTTCATTTGATACAGTGGTCRTTGTTTTACTATAAAAGAATGATGCAAGGCTGGAGCAACCTATTTCCTTTTTYAGYAGAGCACTAAGAGACTTMTAGGTCAAATATGACATCATGGATAAGGARGCCTATGCCTYGGTGAAATCTCTTAAACATTYMAGAGTSTATGTTCTGMATTCAAAAATCATTGCATGTGTTCCTTCAGCTTCTGTGAAGGACATTCTCATTCATCCTGACATAGAYRGGAAAAGGAGCAAGTGGATTGCCAGAATCCTTGAATTTGATCTGGAAATAAAACCCAGCAAGCTAGTTAAAGTCCAGGGTTTAGCCAAGTTGTTGGTTGAATCTAATTGTAAATATTTGGGGGTTAACATCATCAACACTTGCTCAAAAAATCAACAAGCTGAGTTACCTGATAAAAGTACTCGGGACAACCTTCCATTGGAAGAATGTGCTTGGTACAAATATATTATGTATTTTCTGCAAATGTTGCGACCTCCATATGGGATGGGGAAGAGCAAGGAAAGAGATTTAAAGCTCAAAGCGATTAGATATTTCCTTATTGACTAGGTATTATATTGGAAAGACCCTCTAAGTGTTCTTCTGAGATGTTTAGACCCACAGGAGGCCCAAAAGATTATTTTTTTATTTTCATGATATCCTATGTGGGGGACATCATTTCTGGAGAACCATAGCCTACAATATTCTTAGGGCTGGGTACTTCTGGCCTACTCTATTCACTGATGTCTGTGTGAAAATCAGGGCTTGCATCAAATGCCATAAATTCTCTGGGATGCAGCAACTCAAGTCTTTTCCATTGAAGCATGTGGTAGCTACGGGACCCTTTCATCAGTGGGGCCTGGACTTTATTAGGGAGATTCATCCTCCTTCAGGTGGTCAGCATATATGGATCTTGACTGCCACCAATTACTTCACCAAATGGATAGAAGTTATCCCCACAAGGAGTGCTTCTCACAAAGTAATCATTGGTTTTCTTGAAGATATTATAGCAAGGTTTGGTTGTCTGAAAAGGATCGTCACTAATAATGATGCATCCTTCAAGGCCGAGCCATTAATCCAGTTTTGTGAGCAATTTGGAATTTCATTGATTCACTCAACTCCCTACTACCCCAAAGGGAATGGACTGGAAGAATCCTCTAACAAGAGCCTTGTAAATATTATCAAGAAACTATTAGAGGAAAATAAGAAAGCATGGGATTCAAAGCTCAAATTTTCTTTGTGGGATGATCGAGTGACAAAAAAAAGGTCCCTGGGTATCTCTCCTTTCCAACTTGTATATGGAACTGAAGCAATGTTTCCTCCTCATCTTGCCCCGCATGTGGAAAAATTCTTTCAGGAATGCCAAGGAGAGCCTAATGACATGATCATAAAGATACATCAACTTGTACAAGTGCACTAGGCTAGAGAGAAACTACTGGACAAAGTGCATGAACATCAGTAGAGGATCAAGCAGTCGTTTGAAAAGAAGAGCAGAGAAAAATATTTCCATCTGGGTGATTTGGTACTCAAATGGGATGCACCCAGACAAGACAAGGGCAATCATGCTAAATTTGAAGCCATTTGGATTGGACCCTTCAAAATTTCTGAGACACTTTCAAATAATACTTACATGTTGCAGAATTTGGAGGGTAATGCAGTTTTTAGTGGCCATGTCAATGGGCACTTCCTGAAAAAGTTTTTTGTTTAAAGCCACAGTCGGCTTCCTACCATTGTAAATATCATTCTTGTTTTATGGTTTTTTTTTTAAGTAGGAGACTCCATAACCCAACGCTAAGGTACTAGAAATGTTGGTTCTTTGTAGCTCGCAGAGAGCATGACATCCCCTGTGGAGCTAAATGTTATCACATAAACTTGTTAAAGCCTTAGGAGTTTTTGGTTTCTACCTAAGTCTGTATTTTTATCTGTCTCTCCTCCTTTTGTAGACCCAATCGTATGATCTTTCCTTTCGGCTTATAGTTTTCTTCTTTTGTCTACCTGAGAGGTGTCGACCCTTAGCCTTTTGTTTTTCTCTGAGGTCGATCGCTTCTATATCGTTGTCTCTTTCATTGATCCTTTTTCTTTCCCTATCCCTCAGTTAGTCATCCAAGTATTTGTTTACAAAGGCCACAATCATAATCACAAATGTAGCACTTAAAGTGGTATGATATGGACTTGAATCAAGCGAGCGAGAAAGTTCAGTTTGGGGGAGGAAGTTTCATTTCGAAGTTTAGAGATCAATGGCAAGTTATAAGTGCAGGAATCGTGAATTCAAAAAGTTGTTGAAGTTGCCTGTCAAAAATCTAAATCCCCGAAACCCGAAATCAACAGGAGTCATCCGATCCACCAGGACGCGTGGCGCCAAATACGAGCCGTGGAGAAAGTCATTTTGGTAAATCTCAAGTGAGAGGCCCCGATATCCTGAGTCCCAAAATGTTGATGGCCCGAGGTCCCAAAATGTTGATATCCATCTGGGTCGTCCAATCAAAGGGGACGCGTGGCACCTGATCCAAGACATCACGATTTCGTGACCCGAGGGTTTGAGCATGGAGCATAGTGTGATTTCACGAAACACGAAATCGTGACATGTCTGAAAGTTAAGACCATGATCACAGCCCAGGGTCATGTGGAAAGTGGATCCTAAGAGAGGTAAGCGCCTTATTGAGCAACGGGTAGCCGAATTTGTTCGAGGAGATGGTCATGGACGTCAGATTCAAGGAAAATATGGTCGTTGATCCATATGGGCCATTTCAGAGGAACGAGCATCGGGATATTTGAATCAAGGGGAGTGAAAACTATCGAAATGTGAAATCCCAAGATTTCATGTGGATAAGAACAAGGTCATGGCCCACGGTCGCATGGGGAAAAGGAGAAGGAGTTGCACAAAATATCAAAGTGCCCGAGTTGGTCACAGAGAAATATATGTGTGACCTCGAGGCGCCAGAATTGACTGGATCCTGATGAAGGTATTTAATGAAAATGGGAAAGGTGGTTGAAACCTTGTTTCACCATTTAAATGGAAATCATTGAAAACTGGTTGTGGAGGGCAGACAGTCAACCGAAAGTTCCCCTGCCATGGATTTTCTTGTGAAGCCCATACTGATCTGATCTTACGTCTGACAAGAGAATGCAAGTGAAATCTAACAGAGGAAAATGCAGACGCAAAGTTTTGAGTGTAATAGCCAGGTCACATCTCTCATGGTGGCGAATTGTTCTGAGTATAAATAATCAGTTTTGATATTTTTTATGGTCAATGGTTGAGCTAAGCTCCTATATTGTAAAGTTTTAATGAAGCCTCTAGTTCTCTGGTTATGTTTTTCCATTTGAGAATTATTGTTTAATGATATTCATCTTTCATATTATCTTTTTTTCTTTTGATATTGAAGCATCGGGCATGGGTGATCCAGTTGATTTGTTGTGATTGTATTCTAATGTATGTTTGATTGCAATATTGTCATGATGTTTTCAGTTTCCTGAAATTTTGGGTTCAAGAAGAGCTTGTATTTGGAGATTTTCCTCCTTAGGTCGCTGAAAGACCTGATGTCCATAGCATACCTCTACATTTCCTAACCTATTCTTCCCCCTACTCACCCTTTACTACAACTTACTGACTGAAGATAGATCAAGACCTCATCTTCTTATGCATGCCAACCCAGTTTTTCTGAGTTAAAGCATTATAATCCCGATACTACGTCCATTAGACCACCCTTAAATTTATTCATTGTGACATAAAAATTGATGGGTACAGGGCTTACCTCTTCCACAATCCAGAGGTGACTTCTAGTGCTAACACCATCTAAATCTATTACCTTCCAGTGCAAACAATTTCTGATCATTAATTGTTTTAATAAAATAATCTATGACAAACCTTTGAAGGTCTATCACTTTTATAATCCTATAAGATGAAGAGAGTAGATGTCAATGTATAATAAAAATAGTAACAGGAGTACGAGGTTCACCCCTAATCCATAATGTTGCTTCTCCTTCATTCTTATGGATTTTGTGGAAGGCATTCCACCATTTTTCCTGATTATTCACAAAATAAGTGAAGGATCTCAGTTGCACATCTCCTACATAGGGAATAGGATTAAATTTTGTTTCAAACAGGAAGTCATGTTCATGCAAATAAATCTCACACAAGAAATGTTGATCTGAGAAATCACTCTAGGAGAAAGTTTCTAAAAACTCAGAGGAACTAATCATTTTATAAGGCCTTCCTTCCTTAATTTTAAGCTTAAAAACATTTAATTGTTCATGAAGGACTATCGGGTATGAGAGAGAAGGGATTCTACATCTCAACAAATCTATTGATAACAATTACATTTGATTTTTATCTTGTTGCGGAATCTGGCACTTAGCTTGTAGCTTATTCAACTCTCCCAATTCCTTCTTCATTTCTTCCCATTTCAATTTCTAAGACATAAAAAATTGAATGTATTTCTCCCTGAGGTCCTGTATTTCCTTTTTGTGGGATGACATAGGAATCATTCCTACTCCAAACATGGCAACTTGTTGCTTCCATTTATCAATCTTTTCCAGCAAAAAGATAGTATTATCTTATGTGCCATCATGGTCAACTTCTTGTTCATCCTCATCACTAATTTATAGAGAAATTTGAGCTTATGTCACTAGTTCTTATGTAATGGTGACTTTATCTGGATGTGGTAATTCCTCTTCTTCAACCATTGGTTCTTGTGTGACAGTTTCTTCTTTCATGGTCTCATCATATTGTTGATTTAAATTAGGTACCACTAGTTATTGTGTAGCAATGGTATTCTCAGGCCAGGTTGGTTCAACAATCTTAGTCATCACTAGTTCTTGTGTTACAGTGACATATTCATGTACAACCTTATTAGACTGTGTATTTAAATCAGGTACCTTTGGCTCTTGTGTTATAATGGAATTCTCAGGTGTTTCAAAAATCTTCTTTTCTTCTTCCTTAGCCACTATTTCTTGTGTGACAGTGGCTTTCTTTCTCTGCATTGCCACATCCAGCTCTTCTTGTCTTCTGATTAGTCCCAAAGTTGAGAGATCAAGAAGGTTCACCTCATACCTAGACAATCTATAAATATCCCCACACTCAGGACACAAATATTCCTTAAATGTTTCATGTGTTTTATCCTTCTCTGATGGCACAGTCTATCCTCTAAAAGATGGTTTGCTTTCACTAATAAATCCATATCATGAGGTAGAGGCCTTTGGGATCCCTTTTCTTCTTTTAGCATTTCCAATTCCCCCATAAACCTCTGAACTTCTCATTTCAATTGATAATTCTCAAAAAAAGGGAATGAATCTGAATTTTACCTCTTTCAACAACAGGTTCTTGTGTTTCAACAACTCTTTGATTTGGGCTTAGGTTGTCAATTGGTTCTTGTGTTACAACGAAAAATTATTGTTGTTGTTCATCACCCATTGTTTCTTGTGTAACAGTGGGTGAAAGAGGACGCAGCACAAGAATCTTAATTTATGCCATTTTCAATTTAGTTTCTTTTGTTGCGACAACAACCCTGGTTCTTCTCCTTGTACTTGGGAAAGTTGATGGAAATGATCACAATGGCCTCTTCCTCCTTAATAGCTTTGCAACTTTTTGGGGAGGTTTCTCTCATACAATTTCAACTTCATAATCAGGGGAAATGTGGGAAGAATCATCATGCAAAGAAGATGATTCTTCCTGGAAAATCAATTACATTCTCACTTGGAATCATTGTTTCAACCTCCTGAATCTATTATGGTCGAGTTTTTTTCCCTTTCAGATAACGTTGACCTCTCCACACTTTATTCCTTAACTATATCTCCAAAAGGCATCTATGTATTTGATCCTTCCCTCGTTTTTACCATGGGTTCTTCCACTCTCATTTCTTTTTTTTATCCCCTCCTTTGTGTTGTGTTGGTTGATTCTCCTCTATCAACTACTCATTTTCATCTACTATAATGGTAGGTCATTTTTCATGGTTTTGGTGCAAATATTCCTCCATCTGCACTCCAATTGTTAGATAATCCAAAATAAAAATATCATAGTTTAATAAGTTAGAATAAAATGATAATTAATCTAGGATATTAAATTAATAATCTAGAATGTTTGATTAATAAATAGAAACATTTAGAAATAGAATATTGTTGTAAAAGATATGACTCTAGAAAGGTGTCGTATCTTAGGCTCAAATTTAGGATTATAGTTAAGATAGAATTTATTGTAAATGGACACTTTTTTATTTAATAAGTGATCCATAACTAGAGTTTGTTAGGACATTTATCTTTTATATAGCTCATTGCAAGAGTATTGTGTTGTTCGGGTGTAAACTCTTGCAAAGTCTCTTATGTAATTTCTTTTCCTATTTAATAAAAGTGTGTGTCTGAGGACACTTCTACCATTATTGTGGTATCAGAGCTCCAATAATGTTGTTGAACTGAAGAGGAGATTAGCTGATCAAAGGAAAAGATCCTAGTGCTATAGGAAAAATAAAAACGTCGGCGCATACTCTGTCAGTAAATTGGTCAGTTATTGTTCATATTTTTTTAAAAGGGAAAATAATTTTTATTTTTATTTATTTTTACTTTACTTCTGTCATTGGACTCAGTCATTCCTGTGATAAATGCTCATGGCCTCTCCAATCCAATGTTATAGTAATTATCACTGTTATATTTTTAAAACTGTGATAAGCATTCAAATTCAACTGTGATAAGCATCAACATGTAACATTTTGTTTGAAAGAACTTGCGCAAATCTGTAGTTTTTTTAGTTTGGTCGGAGCTTGGCGAGAGGAGGATTCGAACTGGCATCTAGGCTTGAGAGGATTCCCATGGTATCTTTCCTATTCATGCAACCGTGTCTGCACTTCCATTAGCATCTAGAGAGTTTCCGCCAGCATCAAGCAAATCAGTGATTGTTGAGAGTAGACTGGGATGTTGCTTGGTTACTAGGCATAGAGTGATCCATTATGTGTGTGTGTGATCCATTCTGTGTGCGCCTGATCCATAATTAACTGACATGGGGAAGGAATCAACTCCTCCATCCATGCTCACGATCCATTCTGAACTGAAGAGAGGTGTGGTATTATTGAAGTGTTATTTTAGAGTTTTTTTTTTATGATTCGTTGTGATTCATTGTGATCTATGCGAGTTTGAGTGTGCAAATGGCCGGTTGACAACAGTCTGCGTGGAGAAATTGGTGTATCACTCATGATTTCATGCCTTCAAATGTGATGTTTTTTTGTTTTTTTTTTAGATAATTGGTGTATAACAACATTGGATCTATTGTTTCTTTGAAGGCGTTCAATCCCTTCATGAACATGATGTGAAAATTGCAGCGGTTTCTTGATTCGAGTCTTCATTGCTTCAGAGAGATGTCCAAAGCCACTCGATCCTATGATTTGTGTGGTGCTCCTCACTTGACCCTTGTAGCATAATATTTAGTGATATGAAACATCACTCCAGCGTACAATATTGACCAGAACCGAAGCGTAAGTCAAAAGTAGCCCTGATGTTTTTTTGTGAGCACCGTCTCACCCAAAATTGAGAGAGATATGTTGTGTTAAATTGCTATGAAGTGTTGGAGCTATTTCATGTGGATTCAAATTCAAAGACAAAAATTTCCTTGGCAACAACGACACCAACTAGTTTCACATCAATCTCTGTGAGCGACGCGTTTATAGATAACAACAGGTGGAATAACTGATTGTGCCTCCAATATTCACTATCAGAAGACCTGAAATTTGAAGGTTCTCTTTTCAAAGGCAATAGTTTACTTGCAGGTATATCAAAGGATACAAGCATATCAAGTGATTTTTTTTTCGGGGTAACAATTTTTTTTTTTAACTCAAAGTCTTTTACTTTGAGGGGAGGCAAAATTGCAAGAGTTTTGTAAATTGTAAAATTTTGAAAGTTCCTTGGAATTTGACTAGAGCTCAGTGCCAAGCTTAGTCATTTTTCTCCTATTTCAACGACTATACGAGGGTCAATGCCAAGCCCCGATAGATCATTTTTGTGTGTGATGTGTCTGGCATGTTTCTCATCTTGATATCTCTCTACTTGATTCCTTTTTGGTGCGAATATTCAACACTACAATGTCGAAATTAATTAATTTGTTCTACAACTCCGATAAACTTGAAGGCACAAAATCATACAAGACATGGAAATGTCTCATTGAAAGAACTCTCATTTACAATGAACTTTGGCATGATATATGTAATGAAGATACTAAGCCAACTAAGCCGATCTTCCATATGTATATCTTCTTCAATCACAACTCTAGGGATATCCCTCATTTCTACATCACCATTGCCATGTCCTAGTTCTCCAATGACATTATCTTGTCCCAACTCTTCATTAATTCCTTCTCTTTCCTCTATTTCCATGTCTAAAATACTCTTGTCACTGCTTCCTGCCTCCTCTTCTAATTCATTTCCATCATTTTCATCAACTTCTATTGCTCCCCTGGCAATGAATTGAGCCCATGTCTAGTTTTGTAGTTCCAAATCTCTCAACACTATTAATTTTATCAGACAATGGTGTGTAACAGAACCTTGGGGAAAACGTGATTGTCTTACATAATGTGTCATATTAGGCAAATATTCTAACATATAATAAGGCATATTTATCAATGAGCCATGATGAAGGTGTGACAACATAACAAAATCATATGTGTAAACAATCTTGTACCTACCTGCATATGTAATATATTTATTCAAGAAAACAACAACCTTGTCCCAAGGTTGAGGTAAAGACTCTATTGTTTTTCCATGTCCTCTAGGTTTCACTTTCTCTCCTTCTTCCAAGAAATTGATATTTTCATTAGGAATGGTTGTCTTCGTCCAAACCATTTTCTTCTAGTTCCAGGAAGCCCGACGATAGAGGATATAACCACCTTTGTTACACTAATATCCAAACCTCTAACATGTGAATGGGTTCCTATTAAAGTCTTGGTCAATTCTAGGGAAATATCACTGTCAAACTAGTCCAACCGCTAGAAATATGCTACCCACCTTGCATCTTCAAATATTTTGTAGACTTTTGGGTGTCGACGCAGGGCGTCGAGGGTTACTGGTTCATGACAGACTGCAAATCCTCCCATGATGAATGTTATTTTGTGTAATTAGATATTACAGTATTGCAAAGGAGTTTCAGGTTCAAAATTCTCAACACAGACCCAGGAGCTTTAGCATGCATGAGCACACAAGAACAATGCAAGGATATTTGTTGGTATTTTTGGAAAGGTGTTGGTGATTTGAATTTCGTGGGAAAAATCAACCTGAAAACCATGTTGATTGAACATTTATGGTGGTGGATGGTTAATTTATTTAGGGATGATGAGATACCCCCCAACTTAAACTGGCAGTATTGGTCGTCTGTTGGTGATGTGGAAGGGAATGGAACAATCATTATTTCACAGTATCATGTCAAACACATGTCATAGTGACCAATCATACCCTAGGTTGTAAACCAACAACACATACATGTGGGCACTGACCGACGACAAGAAAACTCTGAGGGGGTGATTACGTTCAACTTATGAGTACCTTCCATTAATAGATACTTATTACTGACGGACAAAAATTAAAATGGTGGAGTAACTCTGCCAACTGGATATGATGGAATTGGTGGGGCCATGACCCATAGTCTTCTTCATGTGTGTTTTAGTACGGTGTTTCAGCACCAACATATTTGCATTCATTCTTATTAATTCTTCATAGTCTTATTTTGTATGCAACGTGTTTCATCCATGTGTTTCAGCACGATTTTTTAGCACCGTCATATATGCATATATGTACATCTCTGTGGTTTACAGGTATGAATTTGTAATTACCCAAATTAGGACTAAGGAAACATCATTCTAGTTTACAAGTTAACTATGAATCAGTTTTTAACATAACACAATGTTGAATAAATAATTAATTGTACCTTCTCTAGGATTGATGTTCTCATAGGAAATGTAAACAATAGGAATGAATTAATACAAGAGAATGAGATGAAAATGGCATGGAAATGATAAGGAAAAAGGGGCAATTTTATCACCCAACAATGTCTCACTTTAGTATATTAACATAGTCTTCTTCATGCATGTTTCAGCATGGTGTTTCGACATGGTGTTTTAGCACCAACATATATGCATTCATTGATAATTCTTGTTAATTCTGCACAGTCTTCTTCATGCATGCAACATGTTTCAACACGATGTTTCAACACCAACATATCTGCATTCATTCTTATTAATTCTACATATTCTTATTTGTGTGTGGAGCATGTTTGATCATGAGCCAAGTGTTTCAGCATAGTGTTTCAGCACCAGCATATTTTCATATATGTACATCTCTGTGGTTTACAGGTATGACTATGTAATTGGCCAAATTAGGACTAAGGAAACATCATCCTAGGTTACAAGTTAACTCTGAAATAAGTTTTAACATAACATAATGTTGAATGAATAATGAATTGTACCTTCTCTCGGATTGATGTTATTATAGGAAATGTAAAAAATAGGGTTGAATTAATACAAGAGAATGAGATGAAAATGGCATGGATATGATAAGGAAAAGGGGCAATTTTAGCACCGAACAATGTCTCACTAGCATCAGAGATAGGGGAACAATTTTATCGAGATGAATTATTGGATTCCATGTCTATGTTATACCCTCAATATTGGAACCATGAACACAATAGAGAGGCTAAAAGAGTTGAATTTTAGCAAAATTAAAAAATTTAGTGCACCAATTTGGCAAGAATCGCAATGTACAAGGAGAAGAGATTGAAGGTATATTAGATTCATAAAAGTTGTATCAACAAGCCAATGTATTTGGTCAAACAATGTTAGCTCAATATTGTGGTTTGGAGAAACCTCTAGAACATAGTGCAATAACAAGATTATGGAATAATTAGGTGAAATCCAATACCTAGAAGAAAACATGTCATAATATTTCAAATTAGCAGATTTATGTCAAACCATGATTTTGGGATTGGTGGAGGATGAGAGAATGTTTAGTGCACTATCATTCTTGAAGTCAAAGTTGAGGAACAAGCTTGATAAACGTATGGATACATGTTTAAGATTATATGTAACAAAGTATGACATAAAAAAAATTCCATTCGATAGAGCACTAGCTCTTTGGCGATCAAATTGTGATAGAAGGGGAGAATACAACACAACAAATTCCTCTAATGAACTTGATATGGAAGATAATATTTTGGAGGCTCATAATAATAGTTCATCTACATAGTTTCATGTTCATAATATAGAAAATGAGGGTCGACAAGTTGATGTGAATTGGAATATTAATATACCCCAAGATGCTATATAAACCAATATACATGAGGGGACTCTTATTTTGACTTACATGTTCCATTGATCATTGGAGTTGTAGAAATAATGAATGGAATGGCACATGTAATGTGATTCTTGTTAGTTTATTGACTTAATTGTTCCTCTATTTTTGGAGTACATTGGAAAAAGGTAATTCTTTATTGGAGCAAAATTACCACCTATAAATTTGAGATTCCATTTAAGGTAAAAATAGGTTCTATATTTTGTATTAAATAGTGTAATATTGAAGCTACATTTATTTGATCCAAGCTATTTTAAGTTTGATGGTTTGATAGTTAACTAAGACATTCTCTGATCCGGATTATTTTCGACATGAAATGAGAGCGGAGATATAATAGGTCAATGTACAAAGATATCTCGGATATCAAATAATATAACATAAATGTTTCAGAGATAACCATAAACACAGAGATACAGTAATACACAATTTTATATTAATGAGAGAAAATGTACAAAGACTGTAAAAATACAGAGTGAAAGACACGCTAGAATGGTGGCATCTTATCTATGAGAAGAGATGTGATAGCTACTCACGTCTGTGAGAAGATGATTTTACAATGAGGCTCCAAAGGATTTTTTATCATAAAAAAAATCCAAAACCCTAACCTCGGAAGATGAAAAGCCAACAGTTTTGTGGACCCCGTTTTGGGTAGTTTGGTGTATCAACTTCTCGGGGGCGTAACTTTGGCATACGATCTCTGTTTGGGGCGCACGATAGTTTGTTGGAAAGGTATCATCGAGGAGATTCATTTTGGGGGTTCAACCAAAGATTTCGAGTATCATTGGGAAGCTCGATACCAAAAAATCTTCATTTAGGCCCTCAAAATGGCCCTCGGAAGTTAAAAAATACTAAAAATAGTAAAATGCCAAAATTGCCAAAAAACTATTTTGAGCCAATTGGAAAAGGCGGGTGGCCACTGATATCCATCTGGATCATTCTCTTTTTCCTATCTATGATAGGAAATGAAGCTGACATTTGATGAAGTTGAGACCTATCTCTTCACATAGATAGTGTCCTAGTATTAAAGGCTAAATAACTAATTAACAAGACTTTCGCTAAGAAAGAATGGGCTCATTCAAGACTTAAGTGTTTGAAACGTATTGGATTTGTAACTTTGATATCTAGGAAAATTTTAATCATTTTTTTGTTGTTTGCATTTGGACCATTTTTTCAACTTTGGAAGTTTGGTTTTATTTTGATTAAATATTGCATTAGTCCCTTGTCGATACATGTTCAGTTCAGGTATAGATTGATTACAGGGCAGTTGTACTGGTTGGATATAGGTCAATGGTATAGGTTGATACAGTTGTACAGTGGTATATCTCACAGTGATATTGTGACAGTGGTTCCATCATTCTACTTATACGTCAGGGCGGTTGGACGAGGCAAGGATAGGTGGTTGTAGCCACCTTTCAATTGTAGCCAGAGAACATAGGGGGTTGTAGCCTCCTTCTGGTTTTAGCTAGAGAATTGGGGAGTTGGAGCTTCCCTCAGGTTGTAGCCTGAGAAACTAAGGGGTTGGAGCCTCCTTCCAGTTGCAACTGGAAAACAAAGGAAGTTGGTGCTTCCAATGAATGTAATTCTTCAAGACATATAAGAAAAATAATTATGTGGTTTTCTCGAGCTTTGGGTTTCCACGTAAAACACTAGTGTATTTTGTATGCATATGATTGTTCATTTGTTCATTTCTTATTTACTCTGCAGTTATTGGTTGATAATGATACATTGATATAACACTTGGATTATATGGTTAAAAAGGATTAAATTTCTCTATTACTAATTCACCCCCCCTCTCAGTAATCCAATAATTGGTTTCAGAGCAGGTTCCTTCAGAAATCAACTTAGCCACTTAAAGGTAGATCATGGAGAGCAACAATTTGTATAAAAATGGAATACCACAGTTTAATGGAAAAAAGTATGCATTTTGGAGCATAAGGATGAAGACATACACAGGGATTTGAAATTTGGAAATCAATTGTAGATGGATACACAGTACTAGCAGTTCCACCAACAAATGAAAAAGTAGTGAAACACAGTCAGAATAATTCCAAAGCCACAAATTCACTTCTGAATAGTCTTGGTGAAACAGTATTCACCAAAGTTTCACATTGTAAATATGCTAAAGAAATTCAGGACAAGCTTCAAAATATTTATGAAGGAGTTTCAAAATTCAAAGCAACAAAGCTTCAAACTTACAGAGGTCAGTTCAAACAACTAAAGATGAAGGAAGATGAGAATATTGTAGCTTAATTCTTATGATTCAATGAAACCGTAAATGCAATCATAGGATTGGGAGAATAAATCAAAGAATCGGTAATTGTTCAAAAGGTATTAAGATCTCTTCCTATGAGATTTGATCCTAAGATATCAGCACTAGAAGAAAGATCGGATCTAAAATCAATAAGCATGGATGAACTACATGGAATCTTCACTGCATATGAAATGAGAACTGAATAGGAAAATCTAGATGCAAAATAAGTAGCCTTCAAAGAATCCAAAAGATCAAAGAAAAAGGAAAATCAACAAGAAAAATAACACAGCAGCAATAGTGACGTCTGGGAAGATGATGAAGAAGTCGCCAACTTTGTCAGAATACTAAACAAGGGAACCAATGTTAGGTATAGAGGTAAGATTCCTTTAATTTTTTTAAATTGTGATGGTATTGGTCATTTCGCTAACAAATGTCCTCATAAGAAAAAGAGAAATGATGAAGGCAAAAAAACATATAAAGGAAAAAGAACCACAAAGAAAGTTTTCAAGCTTATGCACCAAAGAAGACATCTCATCATCAGATGAATATGACGTTAGTGATAGTGATATAGAAAGAGTTATATTCATGGCAATAGAAGACTATGATAAATAAGACTCCAAAGAAGAATATGAAGAAGCCGAAGAAGAATATGAAGAAGTCAAAGAAGAAATTGAAGTGGAAAAAGTTGACTATCGAGAGGAATTGATGAGTGCCATAGAAGTTATCAGAAGAGAAAAGAAGAAAAACAAGAACTACAAGTAGAACTAGACAAGAAACAAGACACTCAAGAACTAGAACAAATGATCACAAATTTGAAAGTTCAAATAGAAGAAGATTAAATAATTGAAGAAGCACTCAAAGAATAGCTAGAAGAAAAAGAAAGGATCATTGGAAATTTGGAAGCAGAGATTGTCACATTAAGAAAGGATCTTCAAAAGAAAAATATGCAGAACAACTCAAACGTTTTGGATGACATTATCAGCAGTCAAAAATCTCATCATGACAAGTTCGGACTTGGATACAATCAGACAGAAAAAGGATCAAGCTCCAAAACAACAGAGCAAGAAACATATCCAAAAATCTATGCAGAAACAATCAAGGGGGATAGGAAGATCTACAACGAATATTATAGGGACACTCCACCGAGAAGATTCAGGTTTCAAAATCAACAACCAACAGATAGGCCTCAGGAAGAAGAAGAATTCATAAGATTACCTCCTTTCAGAATATCTTCAACTCCCAGGTATCAAACTATATTTCTTGGTTTATGTTATGCATGTAATAATTTTGGACATAAAGCTATGAATTTCAAAGCTAACAATGGGAACATAAACAACTTTGAAAGTCATACACAAAAGGGTTATCCAAGAAGGCCTAGTGAAACACAAAGAAGAAGTTACAACAGGTTTGAATCCTTGATCACTGAAGTGGAATGTTACAAATGTAAAAGCTTTGAACACATGTCCAAAGATTGCAGAATGACATTCCCTCCTAGAGAACCACAACAAAATAAAAATAGTCACAGAAAGGAACCTCAGAAAAGGACATGGATAAGAAATCAGAATTAGTATAGCAATGAAGAATGAACACTCGCTCTACAAGATAAGAAGAAGAAACGTGGTTGGTATGTTGACAGTGGTTGTTAAAAAAACATGATAGGTGATAGAGACATGTTTCTTACATTAAGAAAGGAAAGAGATGGATCAATCTCCTTCAGAAATGATGATTCGGCTAAAATTATTGGAAAAGGCACATTCATAATTGGGAAGAAGAATAAAAAGGTAGAAAATGTTCCACTAGTAGAACATATGAAACATAATATTCTAAGTGTGAGTCAAATGTGTGACCAAGGTCATAAAGTTACTTTCGATTCAAAAAAGTGCAATATAAGAAAAGAAGGTTCAGGAAAATTGTTTGATACAACGGCGAGAACTTCAAGCAACATATATGTGTTAAGTGAATTTGGAAATGAAAAGTGTTGTATAGGAAAGGAAGATGAAAGTTGGTTATGGCACAGAAAAATGGGTCACACACATTTTGATAACCTTGTCAAATTTAGAAAAAGAGAAGCACTCAGAGAAATGCCCCAGATCACGAAACCAACCAACACTTTATGTAAGCAATGTCAACAAGGAAAAACAACAAAGACCATGTTCAAATCAAAGGAATATTCAACGACAAGACCACTCGAAATTGTGCATACTGATCTGGTTGGACCAACTACAACAAAGGGTTTAAAAGGTGAGAAATACTTTATGTTATTAGTTGATGATTATACAAGAATGATTGCAGTTTGTTTTTTCAAAAACAAGTCTGAAGCTTTTGAAAACTTCAATATCTACAAGGAAATGGTTGAAAATGAAATGGATTCAAAAATCAAATGCTTGAGATCTGATAATGGAGGAGAGTTCACTTCAAAGGAATATATGGACTACTACAGCAGTCATGGAATAAAAAGGCAATTATTTGTTGCTAGGACACCTCAATAGAATGGAGTTGTTGAAAGAAAGAACAAGACAATACAGGAAATGGCTCAAACAATGCTAATGGATTCCAAATTGACAGATATTTTTTGGACACGGGCATTGCATATAGCAGTTCACATTCAAAATAGAGTAATGCTCAGAAACAACATTAACAAAACTCCCTACGAGCTATGGAAAGGAAGACCAGCAAATGTGAAGCACTTCAGAGTTTTTGGAAGCAAATCCTACATCAAAAGAGAAGATGGAAGAATGGGAAAGTTAGATTGTCGTGTGGAAAAAGGAGTACTTGTTGATTACTCAAGTACAAGGAAAGAATACAAGTGTTACAACTTGAGATTAAAAAGGGTTGTGGAAAGCATCAACGTAACAATTGATGAAATAGGTAGACCAGAATTAAAGGAAGAAGAAAATGAATCAATGGAACAATTTTATGAAGAAGAAGAAGAATATGAAAATGAAAAAGAAGGGGAAGATGAAGAGGATCCGACAGAAGAAGAAGAGAAAGTTCAACAAGGGTCTCTAAAGACACCTAGCAGATGAGTACAGAAGAATTATCCTTTAGATCAAATTATCATAAACAAATACGCAGGAGTTGAGACTAGAAGAAGAATATGTTCACCAAAACAAATGCACCTAGCACTCTCATCTATGATTGAACCAACATATTTTGAAGAGGCCAGCAAGGATGGATTTTGGAATAAAGACATGGATGAAGAATTGGATCAAATAGAGAAAAATGACACTTGTGAATTGGTTCCAAGACCAAAGGATAAGAATGTGATCGACACAAAATGGGTATACAGGAATAAATTGAATGAAGATAGATAG